>JAJJWW010015760.1:0-278197 GCA_023531295.1 Papaver armeniacum | reverse complement strand
TTTTCATCCTAGTATAACTGATAGGTGTAGAATACACCGTATTTAATATCTAGTATTTATGCTTTCTTTGCGAGTTTTCTTGTAAATTATGTATCTTATGTGTGCTTTTGAGTTTATTAGGTACTCTGGAGTCGCGCGGAGGAAAAGATGTAGAAATCAACCAATTTGAGCAAAAAGGGCAATTTTATCATTTCCAGGGTGAACATTATCCGGAGTCCGAGTAATGGTTAAGGGGCAGCTCTTTTGGGAGGAACACTATACGCAGTCCGGGTAATGGTTAAGGGGCTGCCATTAGGTTAGCCCTTATCAGAAGCAACCAGGTGGCGATAACCATCCCAACCTACTACCTAACATACAGAGGAACCATCGTTCATTTCTCATCTGAGATTGAGGAAAAATGGCTGCTGCAATATCACCTGAAGTTTCACTGCCGAGAGAGCAAATCGTGAGCCAGGGATCGAGAAAATTGAGAGATTGAATCTGTTACAAGAACAAGAAGGTGGAATTATGGTGATGAAAGCAAAGGCTGGATTAAAGATGGATTAATGGGACTGTGAGAGACAATGGAGATACTCGAGTTATTTGTTGATTGAGAAGAACAGAAATTAGGGTTTCTGTGATGTTTAAATGGGTTTGATTCTCATGGGTTTGAAGAAGATAGTGTTGATGCTGCTATCGAATCGGAGAAGGAATTAGGGTTTCTCTGGAATTGTTGCTGCAATCGAAGATGGGTTTGTAGCCTGAGATAGATCTGTAGTGGGTTGAAATTTGATTGCAAGAGGATCGAATCTGCTGGAATTGATGGCCTGAGTGCTGGTAAAGTTCTTGTCAGTGCTGTTGACAGGGTATTGATGGAACTGGTGGAAGAATGTTACAGGGATGGAGAATGGGTTCTGCAACAGCTAGGTGAAGTGTTATGCTTGATGTACCAGGGAGATTGCAGGTGATAATTGGTGGTTGCTGGCAAGCTGGAAGTGGAGTTAGCTATATATGTTGCAGGTTATGTTTTAGAGGGAAGTAAGGATGAAAACAGGGTTTGATTCAGGTGCAGCAATTGCAAGTGAAAGAACCAGGGCCTGTGAATGAGTTACATGGAATGTGGAATGAGTAGATGTATGTATGATGCAGGTGTAAGAAGAGAATGGCTCATGGGTTGATGCTGGAGTTTCTAAACTAATGGTTGCAGTGAGACCTGAGAAGAGCAAATGGGTTTTGAAACAGTGAAGAATTTCTGGTGATGAGATTAAGCTGGCAAGAATGAATTGCGGAGTCAGAGCTGAGTTCAGGTGGAGTTGTGATCTGTGCTGTTAGTTTAAGGCTTGAGCTCAAGGGGAATAAAGGGTGCAGTGAGTTAGAAGATATGAATCTGAGTTGCAGCTATTGGTTATTCTGGCAAGGAAGTGATGCAATGGCTAGGAAGAGTGCGGGCATGGAGCTAGGGATGCTCTCTAGCCTATCGAGCTGATGGGTCTGGTGGCATGATGCAGGATGCTTGCCAGTGAAGGTGTCGAGTAGCAGATGTAGAAGCTGAAGCTACAGGTGAAGCAATGCAGTTGCCAGTAAGCAGTTCTGGCATTTGAGATGGAGCAAACATTTAAAGCTCGAATTGAAGTGCTGCCGTGGCTCGAGCTGGAGAGTGCTGGAATTGAGTAAGTAGTGCATGGCAGCTGAGCAGTTCAGGGAATGATGTTAACGGGAGACTGTGATGTTGTTACCAGGGACGTGTTCGATGGCGTGTGCTGTGATAAACAACTCGGGTTAGTCGATGCCATGAAAGCCGGAGATGGGATTAGCCGAGAAAATGGAAGTACAGTTTTGAGATTGTTGAGTGATTGTGTTGTCATTGGAGCTAATGGTGCTACATGTTGATGGTTTTGGCAATACTGGAAGTGTTGCTGCTGAACATATCACAAAGAAGATGCATTGGTGCTGGCTGGCTTGATGGCAGTGATGATGTGATTGAGTTTTTAAAGTTGTAATGTGACAGGGATGACTCGAAGCTGTATGCTGGTGGAGTTCAGATGCTGCAATGCAAATGAAGCTAATGATTGTGCTGCAGTTTTCAAATGCAGTAGTGGAATGGCTTAGCAGGGAAGACAGCCATCATGGCTGGAAGAAGCACAATGATTGTGCTACACAGCATCTGGCCTGTGCAATGGCTCCTCGAGCTAAAGCTAGTCACCACTCACCCAAGCGGTGGCCCGACTCGGGAGTGACTCAGACCTGACTCCATCTGACCCAGTATTGACTCGGTGATTGACCGAGCCCTGACCCGATCCAACCCAGTTGACCCGGCCGTTCTGACCCGTTGACCGGTGTCCGGTTTGACTTTGCCGGTCACCTGAAACACTTTCCGGCGACTATTCCGGCGGGATTCCGGGCACAATCCCAGTTTTCCGGCGAGCGTTTTTGGGACATAATTTTTACACGGGTTTCTCTCCATGGTGGGCCGGGTGAATTTCTAACTAATGGACTTTGAAGACAAAACCTAGTGTTGGAAGGAGAAAAAGACTACAAAAGGGAAGACTTCTACAATTTTTGGAGACCACGTTTTATTATTATCTCTTCTCTACTTTATTCTAGGGTTTTAGAACCATGAAGTCTTTTCTCTTTCTTCTTGTGATGAACTCCATGAATATGAGTACCTAAGTTTATTATTGGTTATGGAATAGTTGGATTTCACATAATATGATTCTTTGATTCAATATATTAGTTTTGTCTCATATTTATCGTTTGCAATTCTCTGAAAATATTGTTTTATGATTGATTGAGTGTTTTGTCAAGTTGCAAATTGGTAGAACTTCTAATCACATCTATTGCTAGTTTAGGGTTTATTATACGCAAAAGTGATATTCCTTGGATACAAGTAGCATAATATGATTATAGTTTGTAGTGATATATTCTTATGATCATATGTGAATCGTAACCTTTGTTAAATTGAATTAGTGCGCTTTCCACGTTCAATTGCTTTGATTGGCCTGATTTCATAGAACTTAATGCATCTAGGGAATTAAACTTGATTAGTGCTTTTACACGTTAGGTTGTTCCTTTAGATAGAATTCATATTCGCATCTTTTAATGTGTTTGTTGATGACAAGAGGAGATTAGCGGGATATTCTTGCGATCAAGGTATTCTAGGGTCTTTGATAAAATTTGAGATTAAAATATCAATTCTAGTTATTGTGGTGAAACCATGTTTGTGAATGAAAACGAAATCCATGACCAATACTTTCTTATCCTTGATTTGATTTGTTTGCTTATTTCTTTATTTGTTTTATTTAGTTTATTATAATCACAAAACTACCGGTGTTATTTATAGGGAACCGAAACAATTTGACAACCTAGACCTCTTTGTGGGATCGATCCTTTCTTGCCCTTGCTATATTTATATTTTGAGTAGTAAGAAAGTGTAATTATATTTGTGTCGCTACGACAGCGGTCAAATTTTAAGCGCCCGTTGCTTAGGGAGGCAGCGGTTGTTAATTGTTTTTGGTTTCTTATTTTTGTATTTAGTTTTTGTTTTATTTTTATTTTTATTTTCTTATTTTCTGAGGTTCTAACCTTGGTTTGAGAATCTTATTTCGGTGATTGTTTCTCATGGAAGGAGCATATTGGAGCAATGGATATGATTTTCAACCTCCTCAACACTATGAAAATTACCCACCATCTATGGGATGCAATCAAAACCAATTTATTGGCTATGATGCATATCCTAGAGAACCTTATGGTGATTTTCATACATACCAACAACAACCTTGTAGTGGGTATGTAAGTCAAGCACCTAGGTGGGATAATTCTACATCTAATTGGCTTTATTCGAGTTGTATGCAGATTTTGAATGGATTACAAGACATGCAACAAAGGCTAGACCAACTTGACCGTGATAGAGAGAACGTCGCACAAAACAATTTTTGGAATATTTCTTCTTACCCGACTTCAGATCGTAGTTATGATCATTTACCCATTCAAAGGGAAGAGTCATGGGAAAGAGAACATATTGTAGTCAATGGTGGTAAGCGTGTGAACGTCGGAAACTCAACTCTTGAAATTATACAAGTTGGAAGATGATGGAGCCTCGGAAGAGCTAGTCGATGAAATTAGTAGGACCATTCATATGGAACTTAAACGACGTCGTGATAAGGGTTGGGAAACCGACGACGATTCTTATTATGGTGAGTCTCGAAGATGAAGACGAAGATGAATGTGTTAAAAAGGACCAACCTTTGGAGATATTTGATGACATTAGTGTAGTTGACTCAATTATTGATCTTTATAATGATCAACCACCTATTCAAAAGGTAATTGAGTATGATGAAACTAGTGTTTTACAAGATTTTTGCAACATGGTTTGAGTTTAACGATGAGGAATATGTTGAGAATGAGACCGTTATGACTAATATTATGGAAGACCCAATTGAACTTGTGAATGTTTATAATGATGATGTTTATGTCGAAACTTTGGTTACAGCGAGAAACGGACGAAGAATGGTTGCAAGGTTTAATAGAGGACCATGATATGAAAGAGGTGAATAATTCACTTGAATTTTTCAAGGATGAAGAGGATTCCGTAATACAAGAGATTGTGCAAGGTTTATCTAACCCTTTGCCTATTGTTTCTTCTCCTTTACCTCTTATTGGTTTGAATGTATGTGCTTCGAGAATATTGTTGACTGACTTTGTTTCTCGTTTTCCGCCATTAGAGACACTTGATTCTCATACTATGCAGGTTATGGAACCGAAACCGTGGAGGTACCCGACTTCTATATTCTTTATACACTTCCAAGTGTGGACAAGAATAAGTGTGGGGGAAGCTTTTATCGGTTCATAGCTTTACTTTTGCTTTATGTTACTAATATTTGTGTGAAGCTAGTGTTTGCAAAACAGGTTCTATGGACGGATCCCCAACTTTTCAGATTATTGGTGTATGGGGAATAAATCTTACAAGAAGCTAAGTCGGGCCGTCGACTTTAAAACAAGCGTTTAGTGGGAGGCAACCCACCGGTTTTGTATCTCTTATCCTTTTGCATTTTATTTTTGTTTCGTTTATTTATTTTTTACTGTTTTCATATCATATTTGCATCTCCATGTTTAATTTCATTGAGTCCGGAATCTATCTTAGAAGAGAATTATGCCGAATACCTTTTCGTCAGAAAATTTCAGACTGCGCGTAGTTCAGTCCAGAGACCATAACTGTCAGACCGTTGATCAAAACAATGTGAAATTTTGACACTGTGTAGAAAACACGTAGATGAACAACTTTTGTGAAATGGAGTTTTTCCAAATTCCTTACCAATTTGCACAGTTTTTGCGTTTTATCTGCTGTTACGTCAGAATTCAGAACTTTCGGTTTTACACATTGAGGACAATGTGAAGTTTAAGTGTGGGGGAGCATTTATATGTTTGTATAGTTTGTTTTTGACACCATTAGTGGATGGAACCATTTTGAATGCAGGAGTTGAGGAACTAATTAACTAAAAGGGAAGAATATAGCTCATAAATCACAAATTAACATGATAGTTGTTACCATATCTCGGAATATCACCATATCGCATTCTATTTTTTTATTTTTCCACATTTATCTATTGTTCTCTAAGTGCTTTGGTGGGTCACTAAAAATCGACGTGTTATTACTGCTAGGATGAAATAGAGTGATTGAGTTACTAAAAAAAAAAAAAAAAAAAAAAAAGAGAAAAAAATTGAACAAGAAAAAAAAAAAAGACCGACCAATTAGACCAAAACGGAATAAAAAGACACTTGGGAATAGCAGTATGTGTGAAACGTAGTCCCTGTCTCCGTCGCCTAAACAAGCGTGGAATGCAGGATCCAAGGCAACTATCATGTACTTGCTGACAAGAAGCATGCGCTTGGATCCAAAAGATCTAATCATGCCGTCTAAAAAAAAAAAAAAAGAAATTGGATCCAGTTTGATCCAATCAAATAAAAGAAAAGAAAGTTTTATATTGGTTGAATAAAGTCACTTCTGGTTCCCTTGTATATGCCAGTGAGTTGATGTAGGATTCAAACCAAGTAGCTCAATCTAATAGGATTAGGTTCATCTTAGCAAAGGACCTTGAGGCAGATATGGGAAACATCGAACACTTGTGAATATTCGCCAACATCTACATCTATATTCATCTTCTTAATCTTTTCATTGTGATTGTGGTTTGTTAGTTTCCGAGTATTGTGGCTTGTTCGACTATCTAATTAGAGTTTATTTACTAATAATTGAATTGAATTTGCAAGGTACCTCCTCCTGTAGTCAATTTGGATTCGTTCATTGATTTGTCACGAATAGACGAAGTTTGAAATATAGGTTTTGTAGGTATATCTCTTGTAAACCTTCACGAGACTATAACTCGTCCACTAGGGACACCTAGGGGTTTAAAGGCTTGTTATTTATGCTAAAATTAACCGTAGCCTCGACGACACGGAGTTGTTGTATTTTATTGTTTTGTTTGATTTGCTCGAGGACTAGCAAAGTCTAAGTGTGGGGAATCGATAGGTGTAGAATACACCGTATTTTTAATATCTAGTATTTATGCTTTCTTTGCGAGTTTTCTTGTAAATTATGTATCTTATGTGTGCTTTTGAGTTTATTAGGTACTGCGGAGTCGCGCGGAGGAAAAGATGTAGAAATCAACCAATTTGAGCAAAAAGGGCAATTTTGTCATTTCCAGGGGTGAACATTATCCGAGAGTCCGAGTAATGGTTAAGGGGCAGCTCTTTTGGGAGGAACACTATACGCATCCGTCCGGGTAATGGTTAAGGGGCTGCCATTAGGTTAGCCCTTATCGAAGCAACCAGTGGCGATAACCATCCCAACCTACTACCTAACATACGGAGGAACCATCGTTCATTTCTCATCCGAGATTGAGGAAAAATGGCTTTGCAATATCACCTGAAGTTTCCACCGCCGAGAGAGCAAATCGTGAGCCAGGGGATCGAGAAAATTGAGAGATTGAATCACATTACAAGAACAAGAAGGTGGAATTATGGTGATGAAAGCAAAGGTGGATTAAAGATGGATTAATGGGACTGTGAGAGACAATGGAGATACTCGAGTTATTTGTTGATTGAGAAGAACAGAAATTAGGGTTTCTGTGATGTTTAAATGGGTTTGATTCTGTGGGTTTGAAGAAGATAGTGTTGATCTTTGCTATCGAATCGGAGAAGGAATTAGGGTTTCTCTGGAATTGTTCTTTCTAATCGAAGATGGGTTTGTAGCCTGAGATAGATCTGTAGTGGGTTGAAATTTGATTGCAAGAGGATCGAATCTGCTGGAATTGATGGCCTGAGTGCTGGTAAAGTTCTTGTCAGTGCTGTTGACAGGGTATTGATGGAACTGGTGGAAGAATGTTACAGGGATGGAGAATGGGTTCTGCAACAGCTAGGTGAAGTGTTATGCTTGATGTACCAGGGAGATTGCAGGTGATAATTGGTGGTTGCTGGCAAGCTGGAAGTGGAGTTAGCTATATATGTTGCAGGTTATGTTTTAGAGGGAAGTAAGGATGAAAACAGGGTTTGATTCAGGTGCAGCAATTGCAAGTGAAAGAACCAGGGCCTCTCGTGAATGAGTTACATGGAATGTGGAATGAGTAGATGTATGTATGATGCAGGTGTAAGAAGAGAATGGCTCATGGGTTGATGCTGGAGTTTCTAAACTAATGGTTGCAGTGAGACCTGAGAAGAGCAAATGGGTTTTGAAACAGTGAAGAATTTCTGGTGATGAGATTAAGCTGGCAAGAATGAATTGCGGAGTCAGAGCTGAGTTCAGGTGGAGTTGTGATCTGTGCTGTTAGTTTAAGGCTTGAGCTCAAGGGGAATAAAGGGTGCAGTGAGTTAGAAGATATGAATCTGAGTTGCAGCTATTGGTTATTCAGGCAAGGAAGTGATACAATGGCTAGGAAGAGTGCGGGCATGGAGCTAGGGATGCTCTCTAGCCTATCGAGTGATGGTGCAGTGGCATGATGCGGGATGCTTGCCAGTGAAGGTGTCGAGTAGCAGATGTAGAAGCTGAAGCTACAGGTGAAGCAATGCGATTGCCGATGCTTGGTCTGGCATTTGAGATGGAGCAAACATTTAAAGCTCGAATTGAAGTGCTGCAGTGGCTCGAGTGAAGAGTCTTTGGAATTAAGTAAGTAGTGCATGGCAGCTGAGCGATTCGAGGAATGATGTTAACGGAGACTTTGTGATGTTGTTACCGGGGACGTGTTCGATGGCGTGTCTTTGTGATAAACAACTCGGGTTAGTCGATGCCATGAAAGCCTGAGATGGGATTCAGCGAGAAAATGGAAGTACTGTTTTGAGATTGTTGAGTGATTGTGTTGTCATTGGAGCTAATGGTGCTACATGTTGATGGTTTTGGCAATACTGGAAGTGTTGCTTCTGAACATATCACAAAGAAGATGCATTGGTCTTTGGCTGGCTTGATGGCGGTGATGATGTGATTGAGTTTTTAAAGTTGTAATGTGACGAGGATGACTCGAAGTCAGAGGTCTTTGGTGGAGTTCGAATCTTTAATGCAAATGAAGCTAATGATTGTCTTTACAGTTTTCAAATGCGATAGTGGAATGGCTTAGCAGGGAAGACAAATGACCATCATGGGTGGAAGAAGCACAATGATTGTGCTACTACAAGATCCGGCTGTGCAATGGCTCGAGCCAAAGCTAGTCACCTCACTCGGCCAAGGCGATGGCCCGACTCGGGCTGACTTCAGGCCGACTCCATCCCAGACCCGATTGACTCGGTGATTGACCGAGCCACCGACCCGATCCAACCCGATTGACCCGGCCGTTCTGACCGTTGACCGGTGTCCTGGTTTGACTTTGCCGGTCACCTGAGATACCTTCCGGCGACTATTCCGGCCACAATCCCAGCTTTCCGACGAGCGTTTTTGGGACATAATTTTTACACGGGTTTCTCTCCATGGTGGGCCGGGTGAATTTCTAACTAATGGACTTTGAAGACAAAACCTAGTGTTGGAAGGAGAAAAGACTACAAAAAGGGAAGACTTCTACAATTTTTTGGAGACCACGTTTTATTATCTCTTCTCTACTTTATTCTAGGGTTTTAGAACCATGAAGTCTTTTCTCTTTCTTCTTGTGATGAACTCCATGAATATGAGTACCTAAGTTTATTATTGGTTATGGAATAGTTGGATTTCACATAATATGATTCTTTGATTCAATATATTAGTTTTGTCTCATATTTATCGTTTGCAATTCTCTGAAAATATTGTTTTATGATTGATTGATTGTTTTGTCAAGTTGCAAATTGGTAGAACTTCTAATCACATCTATTGCTAGTTTAGGGTTTATTATACGCAAAAGTGATATTCCTTGGATACAAGTAGCATAATATGATTATAGTTTGTAGTGATATATTCTTATGATCATATGTGAATCGTAACCTTTGTTAAATTGAATTAGTGCGCTTTCCCACGTTCAATTGCTTTGATTGGCCTGATTTCATAGAACTTAATGCATCTAGGGAATTAAACTTGATTAGTGCTTTTACACGTTAGGTTGTTCCTTTAGATAGAATTCATATTCGCATCTTTTAATGTGTTTGTTGATGACAAGAGGAGATTAGCGGGATATTCTTGCGATCAAGGTATTCTAGGGTCTTTGATAAAAGTTGAGATTAAAATATCAATTCTAGTTATTGTGGTGAAACCATGTTTGTGAATGAAAACGAAATCCATGACCAATACTTTCTTATCCTTGATTTTATTTGTTTGCTTATTTCTTTATTTGTTTTATTTAGTTTATTATAATCACAAAACTACCTAAGTTATTTATAGGGAACCGAAACAATTTGACAACCTAGACCTCTCTGTGGGATCGATCCTTTCTTGCCCTTGCTATATTTATATTTTGAGTAGTAAGAAAGTGTAATTATATTTGTGTCGCTTACGACAGCGGTCAATAACATGGATGAAATCATTCAAAATAGACTATATCAGTACACATATCTTTGTAAAATCAACACACAACCAAAAATCTCAATTCTCATGACCATATTCAAACATGATTCTATATTAATGATAATGAAACAACATTTTAAACATAAATTTCATTTGTATTTCAATACTTCAATCAAAAAACATGTTTTTCCTAAAACTAAAATCAAAAACATGAATTAGGGTTAAGAAACTTACAAGTATTCGTCTTGAATTGATGGATGATAACAACCCAATACTTTTTTCTTCCCAATAAATTAGCGAATTTGAAGAACATAAATCGATGATGGAGTTCATTTAGTATTCATGGTGACGATTTGTAATCCAGTTGATATTTGTATTGCTGATGGCGGCGGTGGTGAATCCGAGAGATTTTGGTGTTAGTGTTTGTGGTCATGACGATGATGGTCTTAATTTTTGATGATGATATCAAAGGTAGAAATCTTGGAGGAAGATTGGTTCTGGTTTTGATGGGGGTAAGGAAGAAGATAACAAAGAAGATAATGGTCTGTAGGAGAAGATAACGAAGAAGAGGGGTATAATGGTCTGTATAAAAAAAATTAACTGTCCATTTCACCCAGACCCTATGTTACCCGTCCAGTCAAACCATATATTAAACTTTTCTGGGCAAATATCTCATTTTCTCTTTCATAAATTGAATGAGACAAGGTACATCAGCGTATTTCGTGAATTATGGAGAAATAACGTTTCTCATCAACATATACCTGTCTTAACCTTATGATGGTACGATACACAAGCCATTACTAATTCACTATGGTTAGATGGTATTAAAAAGTTTATACATAAAGTTTGTAGTCCTTAATTGTGTTATTCATCACATTAGAGCAAAAAATCGCGTAATTTGGAATGCCCACCCCACGATGGGGACAGGTAAATAAAATATGCGAGTTTACCCACCCTGTCTCAAGTTGAGATGATCGAATTAAACTAGGACGATTAGCCTCGGTGGAGCTTATACTCGTCCCAAGATTGGGCCGATCTTCGAAAATTTCACCGTAAAATTATTTCTAATCAAAAAAGTTAGTTAAGTTAGTTATATCGGAAATAAAATCTTTTGATCCTTCATATTAATTTTTTTTATTCTCATGTTCGGTAACTTCAACGGGTGGGGAACTGAATGTTACCGAGTGGCAGAAAATAGTCCGTCGAACCGGGGCGCACCAAAGTATTTTTTTTTGTAGGTTGAAGTGGTATAAAACCTAGTGAATCGAGCGTACAAAAGAAGAAGTCTCGTCTTATGAGTTTAGTTAGTTAGTGATCAGAGTCGAGAGTTTCATGCAACTTACTTAGAGAAAATCCAATGGGACTCTACAAATAAATTAAGTTGTTTGTGGTGCCAGGTGGATGGCCAAACTAAGTTTTGTGCAGCGTGGGAGGAAGGTTTATCGATGCAGATTAAGATGAGCGTACCGTACAGGGCCAGTCGTCCCAACCTGGGACGATACTCGGCTTACATTGAGGCGAGGCTCGTCCCAGTCGGGACGACCGGCTCGTATTTCAAAGAACCCCCAACGACTATATTTTGTTTTACACCTATATAAACACACTCAATCCACAGATTTTAAACACACTCAACTACATTTCATTCTCTTCAGAAAAGAATCTATCTTCTTTTCATTCGTTCCATTCATTATGGATCCTGATATGGAAAATGAAGAAACACAATAGTTATCGAAACATTTTTCAAACAACAAGAAGCATTTATGCAACAGCTGGATCAAATGGCTGCAAATTCAGACGATGAGAGATCCAGAACCAACGCCATGCTACAATTATACACCGGACAAGTTCCATGAAATCCAGAACCATGAGCTGTATTGTTCAGAAGATATACGTGGAGATTTCGATAGTAAGGTCACAAACAAATGATACATGATTGTTTTATTAATAGAAGTGTGTACTCTGATCAAGATTTTCAACACCGCTATAGGATGCTGCAACACTTGGTCATGCATATTATTGGAGAGCTTTGTCGGGTAAACCCTAAATTCAACCATCAATTTGATGCACGAAACATACAAGGGCATATTCCTGAACATAAGGTGACTGCATCCCTTAGAGCATAGTGTATTTACCATATTCTATAAAAAAAACTCTTATTGAGCATTCTCATAAGTTGTTATTGCTACAGATCTTCGACAACAAAGTGTTGAACGAACACATGAAGAACATTAGAAGAACTTGAAGTACGAAGAATTCAAGATGTGTTGAACAACCAAGGAAATCAAGCATAGTTGATTGAGTTGAAAAGTTTATTTATTGTATCCATATGTATTGAATAGTTTTATCACTAAAATTGACAATGGGGGAGATTGTTAGAGCATTGCTCGGTTGAACCTACAAGTTTTGTTATCTTAAGCTTGTTGTCAATGTAGGTGATTAAAACTATATCTTGATTTCTAGTATACTAAGTCAAGTTTCGGATAGGTTATAATTGTAGTTGAGTATCAGAGATCATGCACCCTTGAAGACTGAAGATCGACGAAGACATTTTGGAGAACTTCTGTATCAGGTATGTGAAGATTGAACCATTCTATATTACTCACTATATATACCATAATTCTATATACTGAGACTATGTCGTATGACTTATAGTAGATTACCAAATAAGATGTTTTGAGTCAAGCGTGTCTTGTGAAAATTTTCAAAATATGATTTAGCGATTGGATGTTCAAAGGTTATTAATAATATTAGTTCTATGAATTAATTTGTGGATCAATTGAAAATTGCCCATGTAAATGATTATATCACTTGGGAATGTTTCGATCATCAAAAGAAAGATACATGAACTTCCTGAATTTCAATTAGGTTGGCAAACTCAGTTTGCAAACCATAAGTTCATTCGGTAAAAGTTCACGAACCTGGTTGTCGAACGTGGATAACTGAATTTTATAAGTTGGATTAATTGGCTAGCAGTTGGCGAACCCAGTTCACGAACTGTGGTCAACTGAGTTCCAGAGTCTAGCCGAGTTGGCGAACTGGGTTCACAAATCGTTGCACCCTGACTATTGAACAAGCCTTGCGGTTCATGAACCGTTATACCAACTGTCCTGACAGTGTTTAGCAGATGCTCAAAGACTTATTATTTTAATATGTTTAGATTTGCTTGAACTCTGTTGAACACTTCTAAGACTTCATTGATTTATTAAAACACTTAGGTGTTTGAATCATGATTAATCTCTTAGGTGTTTAAATGAACATCAAGTAGCTTTTAGTTCTTTGGATAGCTTTCCAAACCGAAAAATCATCATACACGGTTATTGAACTCGGTCTATGTGTATAGTCTTCTATTGTAGTTTCAAGACCTATTTTGTTTGCTTGATTCTCAAGTTATCTTAGCTTGAATTCTAAGATAACCCTAGTCGTTGAAAACTATAAATAGAACATCTCTGTCAACTGGGAAAATAAATCCTTAACACTTTGTGTCCTAGTTTATTCTAGAGTCGCCTCTATTGACCTTTTAGGTTTACGACTAAAAAGACTTCGCTTGGGGATTCTTGAATCCATGTTCGACTATCTTTACCTTGATAGCTCGTGAATCCTGATCTTCTTTTCTATTATCGAGGTTTTCGTAATCTCTTTCAGGAAAGATAGATATTAGTCACGAAGTTTATTCGTCTCAGACTTTGTGATTCCTCAAGATAGATATCTAAAGACTAATCTTAGTTGATCTTTCGACGATTGTTCTTGAAATGTGGTTAAGAATCTAGGATGCTCTTCGGGAGTCGTAAGTTCCGGATTTGTGAGGTTTGATAGCTTGCTATTGCATATAGATTTCCACACATCAAATAGGCTTATATGTTAGAGGAAGATTGGTATCAAAAGTCTTCACTTCGGCTGAAGCAACTCTTAGGATGTAAAGGACATTAGCTAAGGGAATCAAGTGCATAGAACCTTGTGAGGTTCAAGAGACGTAAGGAGCGCGACTATAACTGAATCGCTTGGAGGGTAGATTCGGTCTCAACTACATTCCCGTTCGAAGTCTGATAGTAGGCTAGTGTCTATAGTGGCTTAATACAGTGTGGTGTTCAATCTGGACGAGGTCCCGGGTTTTTCTGCTATTGCCTCGTTAACAAAATTTCTAATTGCTTGTGTTTTTATTTTTCCGCATGATATTGTTTATCTTTATAATTGGATTTACACATGTTTGTACGTATTCAATCTACGTAGATAAGTCCGCTTAATTTTAATCGATTACGAGACTAGTTTCTTATAGAATTCGTATCTTGAAAGATAGATAACATGTCTAACAACTTGGCAGAATTCCAATTGAATTATTTGGATACGACTAGATTGATCTTGGATATTGATTTTTGAGATCGTCCAAGTACTCTGCTTAACAATCAGGTTCACGTATTTTGTGTCTTTATACATACTTATTGAGTAGAGGTTGAGATATTAAGTCTATACATATTTTCATGGATCATTAAGTTGGTCTTCTTGCAATTGTGTTAAGTTTTGTCTATAAAGGTTGTCGAATGAAAAAGTTGGGTGTATTTGGTATCCCCTGCATATTCAATTGGTATCAAAGCAGGCAAACACTGTTGACCTAATAAGTTTGTGTTTGTATTGATCCCTTAAAAAGGCATATCCTATGGGGAACAACTTTGGAAGGTTTCGTTTGTTTACCTGTAACGTACATCAAATATTGTTTAAATTTTTTCAAAAAATCCTTTGTAGAAAATCATCCTCGATTGTCTAGAAAGTCATAATTTCATTGAGACCTCCAATATCGGAACTGAGTCTGAAGAATTCAAAGAAAAGAATATTGCTCCCCTGGCCAGAGTCAAAGTCAAGGATATGTCCATCAAGAGTGTCAGGTTTCGTAGTCTTAAAATATTGTCTATCAAGCTTTTTAAAGAATGAAATAGAGAGAGATTTATAGATGAAGATCTCTTTCTGGCTATAAGAAACACTCTTGAATTCTTGCACTGTATTACTATGATCATGAACAAAGTCAATTCCTCTCATTGTTCATACTCTAATTGGTTATGTTTCAATTGTGGACAATCTGGGCATGTCAAAAAATCTTGTACTTTCCCTAAAAAGAAAACTGCAAAGATTGTGACTTGTCAAGAGACCAAACATGTTGATCACTTCAAAATGGGAATTAAAAACATCTGCATAATCAAGAATTCAAATTCTTTTGATTATGCCTTAGATACAAGAGATAACTACTATCATTCTGAGTTGATTTGTGAGCATCCTTGCTCACACAACTTTTTTGTAATAAGAAGTAGAATCACCCCATCATGTATATAGCTTGACGTGGGGCAAGCATCGGATAAGTAATTTCTTGTATGTTTGGTTTTATCTATGATTTCTTTACTGTTTCTTCAATATTGAGTTGTTTACTCTTACCTAATGGATAGTTAAAAATGATCTTTCTTCTTCTGTTGAGTTTTACTCCATAATAATGAAATTATTCATACATGAGTAAAAGCGTTAGGGGTATCATGCTATCTATTTTTATTGAGGTATTTTGTAAAACATGACTCTCTTGATAAGACATTAAAGTACGTATTAGTTAACCAATATAATTTGAAATTTTACTTCATAGTGGTTCAGGAATTGGTTCAAGACCAGCAAAGCTTTTGATAGGGTTGGTTCACGAACATCTTATCTTCTCCAACTTGTTGGCGAACGGCTAGAGATAAAAGTTAGGGTTACATAACCAAATTTCTTTTCTTGTATCTGTTAGATAAATTTTTTTCTCTAACAAATCTATATTTAAAGGAAGCTAAAGATTAAACGGAGAAAAGGGTTTTCATCCAAGGTGTTGTTAAGTAAGTTATCTTGCTTATATTCTTCAATTTTACTTTTCTTAGTAAATCATGGTTAGGGTTAGAGATAATGGGAAATCCAAGAGAAATCCCAAGGAATTGTCTCAAGTTATCAAAAAACATGGTTACAAGGAGATTTGTGAATCTAGTAATTAATCTTTTTGTAGAATAGTCTTTGTTGACAATGATTGTTCTAATGCTTATTACAAAATTCTTTCAAGAGGTTTTCTTCTTGAAAAGAAGTTGGTCTAAGGATAAATTGCATGCTAGAGAACCATCTTGTTTTGAAACGCATAATCTTGGTGACATCTTGACTATAGTGTAATCGACTTTGAGTTATCAATGATGCTGAATGAAAGCTTTGACTATTTTATATTTTTAATCAATATAGAAGCAGACTGTTGTATTTTGTTTTCCTACTACTAATCTTTTTCTTGTTTTGGTTTTTGATACTACAACTATTACCAGTATTGGTCTTTGGTTTTTCATATTATCAACAATAAACATTTGTATGGGTATAACATAAAAAAAAAAAAACCTTGCACAATATAACTCTCTTAAAATTTCATGTTTCTCGTGGGTGATTGATGTGATACTATTTTATACTTAAAAATATAAAATACATGTGACTTTTTTTTGAAGCATGAATTTCATTAAGATAATTAAAGGGCTACATGAGGGTATAAGACACCCAAAGACTCATCAGTCACAATTGGAATGATATGCAATGAATCTGAAATATCAAAACAGAGGAGCAGAGTGTGAGTGGCGGTCTTCTGATCAGAGTTGCATCGAGGGGAGATGTTGTAGTCGAAGGTCAGAAGGCCTTCGTTCAATGGTTTCCACAAGAAAAGTTATACTTTTGACGGACACGACACAGTCCATAAGATCTTAGGTGATGGTAGAGGTGTTCGATGCGCTTGATTGAAGGTGCTAGCCATGCAACTGCATTCAAATGTTTTGACGTACTGCCGGACCGTTAACTCTCCGTCTTCTTTTCTTCCATATTGATCCATCAGTTAGTGTTTACTAGAGAAGACCGAGGTTACAACTACTGATAACGCTACTAAAAACATACTAAAGACTAGAAAAGATGTAATAAGGAATACAGACTCAACCGAGAATACACTAATGAAGTTAAAACGGGGAGAAAAAGAGAGCTTTAAACTAAGATACAACGAACTGATACTAAATGAGAGTGAAGGATTCGAGTTCACTGGCCCAAAAACACATTGTTTACGCTTCTATGGGATCAAAGGTTGATGCTGCTGAGTGTTGTTGATAAATTTATGGTTGTTGCGGATCTTGCTGACTTTCAGCCTCTCAAATTTTACTCTTCGTATTGTATGCATAGTGAGAAACCAGATGAAATTCCAAGATGATGAAAAAATGTTGCTGAGTTCGAAATATACGTATAGAGCAGTTACTATTACTGCCTAGCAAATACTCCATATAAATCTCTATTCCCTTCTCAAATCCATGAAATTTAAGAAAATGCAAAAATTCCTTTCCTATAGAAGCTTGGAAGAAGAAACAAAGATGCGCTTCAATTCCTCTTAACCGAGCCAGAAATATGGAAGAAAACAAAAGCACCAGGATGAAAAGAGTTTGCTACTCCAATAATAAGATCATGACCACTGTAAATAGAAATGCCTCACCAAAATTTGTCCTGGAGCTCAAACTATAATGAAGTCTCTCCAAATAAAATTTTGAAAGTTCTAAGACAGCTAACAAGCCTAATCCTGATTGAATAAAAGACAAACCATCTAAAATAGACTAACAAGGGAAAAAACACCTTTCAAATTTTAAAACTGCGAACACAGGAGGAAGGAGAACGAAAAACAACACCATTCCAAAAGACTAAATGGTGCAGTAGAAGGAACCATGACCAAAGCAACACATAGAGACTTCAAGAGACTCAGGAAAACATCTCAAACACAACAAAACACACTGAAAGAAACTTGGCAGCGCGTATGTTATATATGATTTTAGGCGAAAGGGGTGAAAACATTAGATTTAAAGAGATGTAGTGACATAATCAAAGGGTTCAAACGGAGATAGCACCAAAAAAGACTTAGATGCAAATCAAAGGGTTCTGATTGAAAGGGGTTAAACCGTGAAAGCCTTAAATCATGGAAAAGGATTAAGCAAAGCTTCCAATAGCACTCATCAATTCCAGAAATAAAGAACATTATTGGCAATATGACTTCCGAATCATCAAAAATAAATCAATAGGCTGAAACGAAATCAGCATCATGATTACCTTGTTGAAATAGGGACTTAATCGAGAAGAAAATTGCGGCAACAACTAGGTAGAGGAGATGACAATAAGTGAATAATAAGCGCCAATTTCTGGTTTCATATCCCTCCCCATATCATAACTTAGCAGCAAATTAATGAAGAAATCCCATGAGATAAAGATAGAGAAGACTATATCTATCAATCGAAGTATTAAAGAAGTGAAATTAGGCCGGCACACCATGAAATTTAGCCGAAAATTGGTGGATTGGGCATGATGAAACTTAGATTTTGAGATGAAGTAGGGAGAATCTCTTTATCTAATCTACTGATCATAAGAAAAACAAATAAATCTTTTGAATTTAGACTAATACTGCTCAGATCTAATTAGATCATTGAAGATCCAAGCAGATCTGAGCAGTTTCGGCTTGCCGTAGAGTTTCTGCAGATATGGGTTACTGTAGCTTATCTCTTTCGAAGAAGTTTTTTCGAAGAGTTTTTTCTGTATGTTTTATTAGAATGTTAAAGGGGCCATCGTCATGGAAATCCAAAGGTTTCCACTTTGGCTTATAGACAGACGTGGTTTCAGTTTTTCCAAGTAGAAGGACAGAGTTAAATCGGTGGAGGTTGTTGGAACAGAATCTTTATGAAATGACGTTATAGTCCTTCAAGTTGTTAGACCGTGGGTCAAGTTAATAAGCCATACCGCAAACTAAACAGAACCCAACTCGCTGCCTTCATTTCATCTTTTCTGTTTCTTCTTCCCCGTTCTCCCCATTGTTCTTCTTCTCTTATTCTTCTCTGGGTTTAATCTTCTTCTTCGACTGGAAGGAAATCGAATTCAGGTGACCTAAATATGATTAATGTTGTTAGTATGTTGATATGAAGTGTGTTTGCTTTACTGTTTTTCAAAGTATTTGTAAATAAACCCAAATTAAGGTTTTTATTTGAGATACGGGTAAATAATGTGAAATCCCCTGCATATGGTGGACTCGATGGTTATTTTTATGAATCTGATTGGGTTGCTGGGTTGTATAAGACAAATGGAAAATTTCTTTGAATGTGTGTTTAAATCCATCGAATAGAAATCCTTACCCAAATCGTGCTTCCAAGGGAAACGAAGGTTCCCGTCTAAAGGGTGTGTTCGTTAGCAAGCATTTACTCTAAAAAAAATCTGCCAGAGGGTAGCGGGCATACCCCTAATGACTTGTAGGGATGTAAAACCCATTTGATCGGGATCAATTTTTATGGCTAATGATTTTTCTTGATAACTTGGTTTTAGGCGTATTTCTTCATCTTTATTTCAAACTGAATTTGTACAGCGACTTGGGGGAATGGTTGTTGTCAGTGTCGTTTTGCAACCAACTCATTAGAGGTACAATTTGATGCTTACATATTTATTTGGTTTTCCAGGTAGCATTGGTTGAAGTGTTCATACTCATAAAACAAGCAGTTTTAGCTATTTGAGTAAAGAGGTGATTTTTTTTATTGCCAAAAGGGCTTTCAACGACATGTCACATGCCTAAGTAATGCAACGTTGTCTTTTAATATTTTCAGGTAATGGTAACAAAGGCTAGTACTGACGTTTGAACTACTATTTGGACATTTTTTTTAATCTTTTTTTTCTTCTCTTGATAACAAAATACTTGGGGTTTATACAATAATTTGGGGTTTAGTTCTTCGTCTACAACATCCGCGAAAAGCCTGCACCAAGCGATACAGTGATTATCATCAATTTATGCTAGATACATCTTCCACGACTCTGAGAAAACACTTATCAGTATTAGAGATGAATTTGTAGTTTGATTTATTCAGATTCATGCTTGAGCATAAGAGTATTAAGTTCCATTATTTACTTGTTTGTTGTATTGCAAAAGATAATTTGAGTCCTTGCGAAATTGATCTTGTTAGGCGTAATAAACTTTTGTCATTTATATCTTAATAGTTCCCTTCGAGACTCAAACAATGAGAAAAGACCAATTTTGATTTGCTTTACATTTGGTCTCGCTTTATTTTCTATTTTGGCTTTCACTATGATGCAGACTCAAACAACAATATGGCTTTGGGGAGTATTGCATGCTAGATTGAAAGAAGAAGTGGTTATTGATGATATCTCAAAGCTAATTATGTTGTGAGTCTTATATGTCTCAAACCTATTTGTGCACTAGAATGGCTTCTACGTTTTACGTATGCATTTTGTCTTTTCCTCCTACATGTTGTTACTTTAGAATGTAAGACATAAGGGTTGTACTTATAGGAGGTTCATTTATGTCCTAGTTGGTGCTGAATCCGCTGTTGATGAGTAAAGGTACTAACTTTTTTATTTGTATTTGTTGAGGGAACCCAAGAATCTGCTTCACCGAGCTTGAAGAAATGGGTGTGTATGAGCTGGTGGAGTTGGATGTCTTGGTGTGGGTTATGAGGTAGAGGAATGTCGGAGCTGGTAGAGCAGACTGCAGGGAAAACCTTTGGATGATCGAGTTGTCTTGCTGTTTTTTGTTGTAAAAGATTATCACGTCAGTTAACATTCTAAAGTTTGGTGTATATTGTAACTAAAATTTAGACTGATTAGATCTAATAACTGATTAGGTATCAGTTTATATGACCATCTAATCGCTTATCCATTTTAATTTATGCGCACACCAGAAGACCCAACTTATTTTATACTACCATTAGTGTTGTACCCAGTTTATTTTATAGGTCCGTGGTGAAGACGCTATATGTTTATCATAGTCGTGTACTCATGTAAAGATATGAAGATTTGTAAATCAATACATTGATCATCTGGATTTGTAGGGGACATAATAAGGTGTCTTTAACTTGCGTCAATTTCACTTCATCCTTGTCCGGCCAATCCCTTTCAATGACCCAATGATAGCAATAACAAAGATTGGAGTTCTATGGAGATCGGTGATTTGCTGCTCTATACTGCAAAATATCTTTGGTAAGCAATAAGCCTGCTTATGTTAGACTGTCAGTTGGTCAGTCAGTCTCGGCAGGTTCTTGCTTTTTCCTTATTTATGATTATATTACTTTTTGTTTTCTTTTTGCCAAGTAAATACATGAAAAGGCCAAAAAATGAAACAAATTCTCGGTAACTACAAAACAGCTCTTTCCGATCTTAAAAAAGTTCAAAACAGGTAAGTCATATACTTAGTTCCACATTTTTCCTTTAATCATATCCCAGAAACCACCTTCAAAGACCAACTGCTTAATTCTAGCCTTAAACCTTCTCACACTTGACTTGCTACCCTAAAAACTTACCTCGGTTCTTTGGAACCTTTTTTTTTTTGATCGGTTCGGTTCTTTGGAACCTTAGTTCCCATACTGTAGCACAAACAACAGTTGGCCACACCTCCTTCCCAATTGGACTTTTCAGTTTTACACCGGACATCACCGCTTGAAAACAAATTGGATTCAAACAAGCCAAAAATGTCACCCGACTATTACAGAAAATACAACTGAAGTTACATAAGCACGGCAAGTGAGGAATTGTATCTTGCTCATGGCAATAAACAACACCTCGATGCTAGATGAAAGCCTTTATGAGACATCTTCTCATAATTTTCATAAACACCTTGTTGCAGGCTTGCAGCTAGCTACCACACATTGCTAGCAACACTTTGATGGTTTCAATAATTTCACTGGCCAATTCAGTTTAGGCTCTCTAGTTCTTATTATTTCAAATGCTGATGCAGTGGTTAACTGACCGTTGATGTAACTATCAAGATAAATATAACTAACAAGAAAATAAGAAAACTAACAAAAACGTAAGTACCTTCCTCCATTGATAAGATGTCCAAGGCATAGAGTAACCCACAGATTTCATGCCACAGCATCATAAATTAACATCCAAATCCCACAATTGGGAAAGATTTAAACTAGCTTAGCCTTAAGCTACATTTGGAAACAGATGTTTCGGCAACAACTGCTTCAGTAGGATCCAGAAAAAATCCCCATATCGGAGAGAGAAACATAACTGAATAATCGAGATGCGGGTAACTTTCAAGGATGCAGAACCAAATACAAAATAGCAAATAACTTTCTTAAGAGAGACAAGAGATGGGAGGAGCTACAAAAAATGGAAGCCCATGTCTGAATCCAAATCGGTTTGGGTGGAATCCATACATATATTGTACTTAAAACCAATCTGAGGAAACTAATTTAGAAAGAATGGATAATTATCCTAACAACTACACTAAAGTTCAATGTGGTGAATTGTTTAGATATTGAGGCTCCGGTAATTGGTTGCTGGAAAAAGTGCAGAACCGGACGCAACGATTCCGATGAATCAAAATATTCCAAGTGCTATCTATTCTTGAAAGAAAAGAGAAAACTGAAAACCGACGGACAGAAGAAGTTTTCAAGAAAGCTCAAGATGTACTCTAAACAATATTCAGAACTCAGTCTAGAATGTTAGATGATGCAAGTCTTTAACTAAAGTAGTAAGTTCGTAAGCATATAATGGTACGACTAATAACAAGAATTCTACTGTACAAGAACTATAAATATTAGAGAACCTAAGTACAGGGTTTGCAGACATACAGTTCCATACATGCGGGCGTTAAGTGGGTGTATCAACCATTTATACGTGCACTCGTCTTCTCAGACAAAGAAGCCCGGATCCTTACTGCCAACAGAAACATAATTTTCTAATTCCTAGTAATATGGTTCAATGAGCCTAGATATAAGTGAGCCTTGTCTTGGAGAAGGAAATCAAACATAGCATTATTAAAAGACAGACAAACAACTTAATTCATTGTACGTAATACAATGTATAAGCATAAATCATGTGAATTGTTTATAAATCCATATCTTTAAATTCATGCAAAAATAAGCAGTCATAGATTGTCATAATAGGTGATTTGGGTCATATAATGCATGTTACTACCAAGCCAAAACATACAAATGCATATTGCTAGTAAATAAGTGTCTAACTGCCGATAATGCATAATGCCTCTAAGTCGTAACACAAAAGTAGCTAGAAAATATGTATTACAATAAAATCTGATCCAAGTAGGCAGTGGTAGAAAAAGAAGCACAAATAGCCAAGGAAAATAGCTTAGGAAACTCAAAAAGAAAGAGGATAAACATGAAATAGTACTTTATGTAAGATCCACAACAAAATTACCAGATTAAATGGAGCTATCCGCCTTCCTACTGCTGCCTACACGATTCATGAAACTCGTCGTCCCCATCCTGCACAAGCAATTGATAAAACCTATCCTCCCATGGGTTTTCAAATTTAACCTCTTTTGGTACTAGTAGTCAACCGTTTCCATTGTTTTTGTATTTCCTTCTCTTAATGCTTTTAATGAAACCAAGGTGTTCATATGTGGGATTGCTTGAAATATAGCTTTATACTTACCAAAATCCACAAGCACCTTTTAAGATGAAGAATTTAGGTCATGAATTAGGACCTTTGTCTTTGAGAGACATACAACTGTACCCTTACTCGTGAGAACAAGGGCATCTTGGACAATTTCTTGTGTATCTGTGTTGCTCAAACTGAATTCTTTAATCCAACCTAATGACCCATCTTGTTTTTTCTCGGCAGCAATATGTCAGAAGTTTTCGAATCTTTGTCATAGCGGTCAGCTGATAAGTAACCCCCCGAAACCCCAAGTCTAACATTCCAATTAGTGGGAAAAGCTGTAGGCAATTCGGCAGAATCTTCATTAGCCAAATCAAAAGTCACAATTTCACCATTTTAAACTATCCACACTTTGTAACATTGTAACTATGGGCGGTCCTATTAACTATGGTTGAGGGGTGAACTTGGAAGAAAAATACAAAACTTAAGAAAAATGGACGGACAACCGATTTTGTCCGTCAATAATGGTTGACTTAAAAGTTGTCTGTATGCCAGGCAAAACGCAGACGTTTGGATTTCTATGACGAAATCCCAAATACATGTGACTCATGTCATATTGGTAATGCTTTTTTTTCCTCAAAAAGCACTTTCAAAATCAATATATATAATAATTATTTTTCATATTAGCGCCTGGTAAAATATTTTCAAAGTGCTTTTATCCCAAAACACTTCCAAAATTCTCCAACTTTTAAACGCGGGGATATGAGTTTTTAAAAGCTCTAAAAGCATAAGCTTTGATCCCACCTAATTTTAATGCATGATTTTTTTTAATATCCATATTATGTTCTATAAAGAACTAAAATTGACCTTAAATATTTGATAATCAATTTCTTATTCTCTATACATATTCTTAAAGATTGTAATTTTAAATCTATATAATATTCTTTACATATTATTATTTTTAATCTCAAATTATATTTTATATACCATTTTAATAAAAAATAAATAAAAATAAGAGCTAGTATTAAATTAATGTTTGATTTTAGTATGATTTTTATTTATCTCAAATTATATCTAGAATAAAAAATATTTATTCAAAATATATATAAATATCTAGTAATGTTTAAATCCAATAAAATAGTATAATACTATATTAAAAGATTATGTATGTTTTCGTCATTTGTTACAACTACAATAAGTGAACCTATATTTTACCAAACACAATTTGATCATCTTTTTAATCAGCTTTACCAATTCATTGTTGCATATGCATTGTCCAAGCATTGGACAAAGCTTTTGCCAATGCCTAAGTCACCCTATGACTTTCATTTCATCTTTCATTCCTTCCTTGAGATGAGCTAACTCTGAATAAGGATATGCAACACTATCACATAGTTGTTGCATGTGCTAAGTAGCCTTTCTTATCTTAGCTATGTTGGCGCTACATCGTCGGACTGTGCAGCTCCATTGGCCAGGCCACAACTTCAGTAATGCGCAATGATATTTTCCTTTAAAAGTACAATGAGGGGTTCAATGGTTTTCCTCACTGGTTCACCCATATCCTTTACTAACTATGGATGTAATAAACACTGATCCGTGACTTTTGAGCTAGATCATGATCTTTTTTTAGGACTTAAAAGATATAATTATCTTTTATTAGGATAAAAACACAAAGAGTTGGAAGAAAATTACTTGGCTTTTTTTTTAGGGTGTGACGAAACCAATGCGAACCTCCTACCACACCAACTTTAGTGGTAGGGAGAACTTGAGAAAATAATTCTAATTAACAAATTTAGTTATCAAAACTATATCTTGATTTCTAGTATACAATTAGTTAAGTCTCGGTCTAGGATAGAGATAGTTGAGAAACGAACCAGTCATCGTTGATTTAGGAACCATATCCTTAAAAGACGGACCCAAGGTATATTCATTATCAAACACGTTATAAATAAACACCGGACTACCTCTAGAACATAAAATTCAATGGTCTATCCTTCTCTTCTGACACCATCCGGCTCACCAAATTGTAATTCCCATGTTCATAACAACATTAACAATATTAAAAGTTGTTACTGTTGGCAACTCCCAATACACATTTCTTATAATTGTGATAACACTGTATGATTTTTAAACCGAAATTTACGTTAGTTTTCCAGTAAATTTATATCTCAAAGAGAAATATAGTGAATGCCGATCTCACGCAACTAATCAATCAGATCTATCAAAGATAACTTGATTATAGTTGGATCCCAGCCGATCAAGGTTTGTATAATAAATTCACAAGATACAAAAACTAATAAGAACAGTCTTCAAATCTTCTGTCGCCTTCAATTACCTTCACAACAACACTTGAATCCTCTAGTGATCAAGCACACACATAACGGAGTCTGTTAACAATGAATTATCACAAGATGTCTTTAGATCTAACAGCAGTTCTAAAGATTCGGTTCACCCACCAGTATTTTAATTAATATTTTATTTGGTATTGCTACCAAGTATTCAATAATTCACTGACATTTTTTCTAAAATAAACTAAAATATCGTGATTGAACCAATAGTTTTGGGAACCATACTACTGGTTATGGTTCCCAAAACTACTTATGAGGCTTAAGTAAATGGTTAATTTGATTCACCCGATCATTGCCTGTTAATCCCATGATAAGGAGATGATGAGAAGCCATATTATTCTTCGTGCGAAATCTATAACAAACTAATCGGTCATTCAAAATTCATTAATCGTATCATTTGTTTTATGTTTATTTTGTTTAGCATATGTCGTTTCACGTTTGCTATGCGTAAAGCACATATGTAGTTTACATATACCGAGTTTTTGTAAGGAAAAACAAATATCGAACCTGGAAAGAGAGAGAGTGTAACAATCACATTTGGGAAAAATTGGAGTAAACTAAATAAATAACTTGTATCAAATAGATTTGTAGAAGGTGAGTGAAAAAGACTTCATTTCTTTTAGATTGGTATAAGGGGTGTGAACGTAATCAAAATGAAAAATAATCTAGCCAACTCTTGCTTTAAGCTTTAAAGTTAATGGATGACTACTTAGTAGTTTAAGTGAAAAATTAGTGTTGAGTTGCGATAATATCGCTAATTAATAAAATAAATAATTTATCAAAAGGAAGAAAAAAAAACTCATGTTGATTTTCTGAATTTTGACTTTGGGAAATATCAATCAAGTGAAATGGTTCGTTTGTGCCCAAGAGAATTTTTGTTGAAGACTGAGAGCCATATGTGATATGTTTCCCGGGTGTGGTTGCTTTTGACGATAAATATATTCATTCCTAGCTATCCATAAGGACCAGAAAAGGAAACAAAATGCAGTATTGATAGAATCGTGTACCTTTAACTGTAGGATTTATGAGGTCATCGTTTGAGGGGTTGGAAGGTTTTGAAGATTTTGGGTGGCACTTGAATGATTAGGAAGTCCCGTAATGAGAGTGCTCCATGCGGATGCAGCTACTTGACAACGAAGGAGAATGTGATCAGTAGTTTCTGGATGAGAATTGCATAGTGGGAATATATCGGTGTCGGTGAGATGGATATGGTGTAGAATGGCGAGGGTTGGGAGGCCCTCGTTGATTGCTTTCCACAAGAAAAGCTGTATTTTTGGGGGACATGGAAGTGTCCAGAGAAACTTTGATGTTGGTAGTGGGTGTGCGTTATCTGATGTGCTTACCAAGCAATTGTATCCAAATGATGTAGTATACTTTCTAGATTTGGTGAAAGGCCATATGATTCTATCAGAGGGTTGTTTTGGGGGAGGTGGATATTCACGATTCTTTGGGTTATGTATGTATGTGTGTGTGTGTGTGTGTGTGTGTGTGTGTGTGTGTGTGGGTGTGTGTGTGTGGGGGGGGTTAGAAGGTTTAGCTTATCATGGTTCCAGGTGTGACTAAAAGGATCAATGAGGTCAGCGACCATCTGGATGGAGTAACAGTTCGCCGGATCCAAGGTATTAGTGAATTGCTGGATCCAATTAGCTTGGATGGGGGTTTTTAATCCATTTCCGACTGTGTGGAAAAGATGTTGCTTCATTGTAGGAATAAGAGATGATGATTGCCTCCATTGAGGGCTGGTTGAAGAAGGGAGGTTGGCGGGAGATTCTACAAAGATAGGTTGTTGTTTCAGATATTTTTCCTTGTAGAGGGTAGCCAAGATCGAATCCGAATTCTCATGGATGTTCCAACCCCGCTTCATAAGTAGCGCCTTGTTATGATCGCTGCTTTTAAGTATGCCTATCCCGCCTTGGGACTTGGTTCTAGTCAACTTATCAAATCCGGAGGGGTGGAGCTTACTGGTTTGTTACGGACTCTGCAAAATTATTCACAATTATAAGAAATGTGATAGAAAAATGAAGTAAACCGTTACTTAGATTCTTATCACTTGAACACATCTTCTTAAATAAATGAGAAGCAGGCTTCATATCTTGTTTTCTCTCACATTTCTTTTTCTCCCTCCTATTTATATAGTGAGGACTCGGATACTCCCCCTAATGAGCATGTACAATCAAATCAAGGAAAAGGTGGTCGAGGTGGACGTGGTGGAGGTAAAAAAGCTCTAGTTGGTCGAGGTACAAGTGATAAAAATGGCAAAGGTCCAAGTGGTTCAAGTGGTCCAAGTGGACGTGGTGGAGGTAAAAAAGATCCAGTTGAAGGTGGACGTGGTCGGGGTAAAAAAGCTAAAGTTGTATAAGAGGTTGTGGAAGAGGACGAGGAATCGGAGGCATCGCGATCGGGTTCGGAATCTGAATCTGGCGAGGAATCCATTGAATTATTAATTCTCTTTGTAGTGGCTTTTTAGTATTTTGCTTATGTTTATGGGTGAAAACTATTTCTGCCGGTTTTGGTAATTTGGGGTGTGTGGATGAGAAATGAATCTTAACCCTAAACAAATGCACTGCACGGGAGTGCTTGTGATTCGAGAAATCAATATATACAACTCTAGCCTAAACCAAGAAATGGTCGTTCCATACTTGCTTCGGTCACAAAGTGAAGGAGATGGGGTTGATCTTAGGAAGGGAAGCGAAGAAGGTGTTGAGATGTGGAGGTTTTGGCTGTTTTATGACTTGTATCAGAAAGCTGAACTGGCTTGCAGGATGTAAGCTATCAGTTCTGGTGTTTGAATACGATTGTATCAAAACTTGGTTTTCTGTCTTGTCTTGTTTTTGGAAATAGGGAGGAGAACCTATTTATACAAGTCATTAAGCCTAACCCACGTCTCTCATGGGAAGTGGAGGAAGTGGAGTGATGGAGTAGTGGAGTTGTGTGTTAGTGTCACACGACCAGTCTTGCCCACTTCTCCCGTCATCACTAACCGTCCATGACTTCCTGACACGTTCTTGTGATGGCGCGTTGTGCACTGCACGCTGTAAACTGCCAGACCAATACCCCAGTAAGTATCCCCCATTTTATGACACGTTTGATGTCTCGAATGTGTGGATCGTGGGACCCACAGAAAGTAGCATGTGATGCTGGATTAAATAACTAAGTTATTTAGGAAGTCGATATTTATGAAATATCGTGTGTATTCTATGCAGGTAACGCATCGAATATATTCAGCATGTGTGAAGCATCGTTGTTTTAAGGCTTAATGGAGTAAGTCACGAATTAAGCGTCTTAAAACAGCATCACGTCCACCATCTTCGAGTGATCGTTTGGAGGTTGTATGGGAAAACCACGCTTTGGCCGATCACTTCATGTGGAAGAGTGGTGGACGGTGATCGTGGTGATGCCTTGTTGGTTACCTAACTCCTGGCCAGGGCTGCCTAACCAAGCTGGCGAAGTTGGACGGACGAGATGACTTGTGACCCACATCTACGACCGTTGGATTAGGGTTTAGGAGGTGCACAAGCATCCACTTTCAGCTCAAACGAATTCGAGCTTAGAGGGCGATTTTGGAGGGATCGAGTGGTCATGTATGGAGGTGGGCCACCGGTGTTCATGTCCGTGCTAGCTCATCTCGTAGGGGTGCGATCTAAACCACTTGATTCGTCCGGCGAAGAGGAGTGGTCGAGATTGGTTTGCAATTGAAAACCACGTGACCATGCCTAGTTTGGGCGCACGAATCGAGGCGCTCGGCCATGGCCGGCCTTGGTCGATTGGTCACACATGTAGACAGGCCCACGGTGATTGTATTGACATGCTTGGGACCCTTTGAGTCTACATCTACACCCTCCATCTATGCCTGCGAAGATGGATGGTCGTGACTGATTTGCGACAATGTGATATGCCGCAAACCCTAATTAAGGTTTCATGTCCACGCTAATTTGGCTGGACGAATTGGCAAGCTACGCTCTTCTTTTGGGGAGGCCGACCATGTGGAACCCACATTGGGCCGGTGGTGAACACGCCAATACCTGTCTGGCGGTTATAGGCTTGATCTAAGCCATCCAAACATGCCGGTGAAGTTGGATGATCGTGATCAATTTAAGACACTTAGTGGAATTTACTGCGACCCTTAAAGCATCACGCTGGCCAAACTTTGGGCGAGCGTTTACTTCTCCCTGGCTTGGTCGTGAGAAAGTCGGTCAGGTAAGGAGAAAGTGGGCCCGCCGGTGTGTAGGACAATGCTTGTCCAACCGGTCACGGGATGATCCACGTCGTCCAAACACGCCGGTGAAGTTGGTCGGTCGTGACTATTTTGAGACCGATATTAGCGGCCTTGTTCGTGCGAACCTTCTCCAAACGGTTTCACCAGTTCGACCATCCTTTTCCAGGATGGCGTTTGGTGATTGTTTTGGAGGCATGTCTTGCGTTCGACCGACCAGAGCATAAACGGGCCCGCTGGTGGTCATTAAGGTGTATGCTCAATCGGGCTAGTATAACACACCGAGAGTTGTAGCATGTACGGGTATTTCGTACATGCCTCATTAGTTATACTTGGAGATTCGTGTTACTCTGCTGAGAGCAACACTCAGTCATCATGCCGCACCAATAATGAGAGTTCAGCTGGAACAGCACAGGAAATACAAGGCTGGTCATGCATTAATTGATAATGCTATAAATTCATAGGGTATATGGGATTGTTGCTACATGCTCCAACCTGGATGAATTTTGTGTATTTGATTCACATAATATTAGGATTGTTGCCACATGCTCTATTCTAGGTGAATTAGTAAAGTGGTGAAGTATTCATCACTTATCAGTGGCTTTATCCTTTGCGGGATGTCACGTAGCATAATTTTGGCTTTTATAATTTTAGCCTTAAACGAAAATCCACCATCAACAGCTTCATGAATTTTTTATCATCTAATACTTTGTCTATTTAGTATTTTCGTTGTTTGGTAATGGATTTGGAGGGATGAATTTTTATAACTTTGCATGTATGAGTGAATGTTAGTTATCCCTTTTGTATAAATATAAATGCACTGATGAAAAAAATTAACAATATGGAAATTGTTAAGCACTTACAGCTAGGTCGTTGCTTCACAATTCCTAGCCGTAAATGCCTATAATTGTTATCCTCCTATCCACGACTAGGTTTCCCAACCTTAAGAGTTGTTACACGGTTAGGAGTCCTAACCGTAATGGTCTCTGAGTTTGTCAAAAAAGTGGCAAATAGTTTCGGTTAGAAACTCCAGGACATAAAAGCAGAAACGGATAGGTAAACCTTTTTTTGGTAATAATTTCGAAAGGATGTTCACGAGAGTATGATTTCCACAATTAAGTGTTAAAAGATCAATTTTCAAACCGCTAGTAACTGAGATTGATATTACATAATTCATTTCTTTTTTATTTTTTATCGTTGATTTTCATTTGCATAAAATAAAAAATCATCGTAGAAACTCAATGCTATTGTGAATTGATCGGTGGATCCTCCTTATCAATTATGGTTGATTACAGTATACATATAACATTAGTTGGTTTGATAAAATCTTTACATTTAACACCTAATTATAAGAATTAGTTTAATCAAATTATTATCATTAATGCGTCATTTTAAATGAATATCCATTATGGTATACTAATCCACATTTCGGCCATTTTTACAGGGTTGCTAAAAGATGTTCTCATGCTTGAACCATCAAATAAAACAGCTTGCGCGAGACCCAGTGCAAAAAAAGGGTTACACATGTATGTATAAAATGTTGCAAGAGTAACTGATTTCTAGTAAACTCCACGTCACCAGTCTAAAGATTCCTCATTCAAAACTAAAAGAAATTTTGGAATGTTTTATTTTTGCAGTTTGGTAAGCTTGAGAGACATGTGAGAAAGACATTCTTTCATCATACTCATCGCTTGTGTAGATAATAAATGTTACTATTGGTCCAATGAACATTGCAGAAACATTCTTTTTGTCGTTGGGATCTATACATGGACAAACAATCAAACGAGACAAGACAACATTCTAGAGAGGCTGGATAGATCAATTGCAACTCAACATTGGCGTACTGAGAACCCACATGCAACAGTCACCCACCTTCCGAGAATAGCATCTGATCACACCACAATCCTATTACAAGGAAAAGCGATAGATTGGCGGGGAACAAAAAATTACAAGTTTGAACATTTATGGCTTTCACACCCGCAACTCAAACAAGTGATTGAATCAACATGGATACAACAGCAAGATATCGAGCCTACCCTAGACCTCCAATTAAAACTCATAACTACCTGACAAACTCTCCTGGAATGGGACAAAGAAACTTTCGGCCACCTTCCAACTATGATCAAAATGTCGATGACGAAGATTAAATTGGCTCAACATCAATGTGTTATCCATTCGGGTGATGAACTAGAATTCTGGTTAGATCAAGAAAAGCAACTAAGGAAGGATCACACAGAGCTTCTTCAATGTCATGCAACATATTGGCAACAAAGATCTAGAATTCAATGGTTACAATCAGGGGATCTCAACACAACTTTCTTCCACACCAAAGCAACCATCCATCGAGCCCAAAACAATATACAACAACTGCAGAATCCGTAAAACAATTGGGTTAATAAGAAGGAGGAGGTGGTTCAACTCACTCTTAACCATTACTCTGAACAATATACTTCTCAACCTACGGTCATAGATGAAGAACTTTTCACATCTATCAACCCCAGACTATCCCCCAGGAAAATGGAAGCTCTTACTAAAGAAGTAACTGCAGCAGAATTCAAACAAGCTCTATTCTCAATAAATTCTGAGAGCAAACCTGGTCCAGACGGTTACACCAGTAAGTTTTTCAAAGTTTTTTGGGAAATAACTCACCCTCAATTAATAGCTATGGTTCAAAGTTTTTTCAGAGATCTTAATATACATCTACTCATGAATAACACAAACCTAACGCTAATACCCAAAGTGGAGCACCCATCAAAACCTTGTCAATTACGACCCATAGGGCTATCCAACGTTACCTACAAAATCATTGCAAAAATCCTAGTTAATCGAATTAGACCCTTACTCCCCTTTCTAATAAGCCCTTTCCAAAGTGCTTTTGTACCACAAAGATTAATTCATGACAACATAGCAATTGCGGGAGAGCTATTCCATCATATAAAAACATCAAGCCTCACCAAAGACCCAAAAATAGCACTCAAACTAGATATCCAAAAAGCCTATGACAGCTTAGATTGGGGATTCATTAAAACCGCTTTCACCAAACTAGGATTTACAAAAAAAATTATTGACCACATCATGTTATGTGTCACAACTGTTACATACTCGATCAACATCAATGGTACACCATATGGATATATCAGTCCAACTAGAAGTATTAGACAAGGGGACCCGCTATCTTCATACATCTTCATAATATGTGCGGAGATCCTGTCTACAAATTGGGGAAACCTTAAAAATCATAAACTGGCTCAGGGGCTTAGCATTTCAAAAAAAGCACCACCAATCATTCACTTAATGTATGTTGATGACCTACTAATCACTTATAAAGCCTCGGATCAAAGTAATCTCCATCTCAAGAACCTGCTTCACTCCTATGGCACTTCAGCGGGACAGGTAATCAATACTTCCAAATCAATAATCATCCATCATCCGAGATTGGATCCGATGAAGGTTAGTAATATTCAGCAATTCTTTGATATGTCGGCAACATCAAAATCTCCAATCTATCTAGGAGTCCAATTCAAACATGGAAGAGCATCAAACCACCTTTGCACATCTCTTACAAAGATTAGCTCGAAAGGATAAAGGATGGATGGCAAAATGCCTAAACCAAGCTGGAAGATTAGTTCTCATTAAAACTTCATTAATCCCAACCTCAAATCACCCTATGCAAACACATAACCTACCTATCAATGTCCACAAATAAATAGATCGTATCACTAGAAATTTTTTTAAGGGACATGATTAAATCGATTAAAAAGCTTCACCCTATTGGTTGGGACAAGGTAACAACACCAATATCTGAAGGAAGATTAGGCGTAAGGAAAAGCAGTGATCACAATAAAGCTATTCTCATGAAAAGAATTTGGAGTTTACATGAACAACCAAACTCGATCTATAGAAGTCTTTTCAGTGAAAAATATCTCGATCAACGACCAATTCTTCAAGGCATTGACACCATACCATCTTCCTCCAGCCTCCAATGGAAACAATTGGCTTCAATCGTCCCTACAATGCAATAATTGATATTTCATCGTATTGGAAATGGGTTGTCAACACCAATGGAAGCCAATTGGATCCCACATTCCCCAAACCTAGACTCAACTCAATGTTACCCGATACGAAAGGTAGCTGATATCATTGATCCAATCTCCCATAACTGGGACCACCAAAAATTAAACACACTCCCCAATCTTGTAGCCCAAAAAATCATAAACATCCACCTCCCCCAAGATAGCCAAAAGACAAAATTATCTGGCCACACTCAAAATCCGGAAAGTACACTACTTCATCAGGATATAAATGTCTTTCGCATAATCAACCTAATCATACCCCCCTCCCACCCGCTAAATTCTTGTGTACCTTACCATGTCCACCAAAAATTCAGCTTTTCTTGTGGAAAGCAATCAATGAAGGTCTACCAACTTTCACTCTCCTTCATCATATTCATTTGACCAACTCAGACATTTTCCTCAGATGCAATAATGACCCGGAATCAGCAAATCACCTGCTAATTAACTGTCCAACGACAACCACATATTGGAACACCTTACTTTCTCAACCCACAACCACAACATATTCCAACAATACCCCCATATTTGCCTTAACGCCTCATACAACCATATCCCAAATCCTACAACAAACAACACCAAAATCTGTCATCTCCTCTTTCTGCTTCCTATTTCGGACCTTATGGTTATCTAGGAACGAACTAATATACCGTCAAAATCAAACAACAACAACAACAGAAATATTAGCTTGGGCTCAAAATAAGCATCAGGAATATTCTGCAGCATTACAATCATTACCTCCGGTCATACCAGGAGATTCTCCGACAGTCAACCAATCAGGAAGCAAAAAAAGAATTTCAACAATATCGGTAGGATGGACCATTCCGGACAGGAGTTGGATTAAGATTAACACTGATGGAGCAGCCAGGGGTCATCCGGGTTTCGCAGGTGCTGGTTTCATTTGCAGAGACTCAGACGCACGAACGGTAATAGCTCTAGCTCAACCTTTAGGAATTACGACTGCATTAACTGCAGAAACTTGGGCTCTTCTCTTGCCATCAAAAATAGCAACAGAAAGGCAATGGCAAAAAGTTATCTTTGAGACGGACTCAGAGAACCTCCTACGCTTCATCACATCTTCTACTCCTCCCCCTGGCACTTCGCAGAGATGATTAAAGAAATAAAAAATAAAATAAGACGGATACCGCAAGCTGCTATACAACACAACTACAGAGAAGGAAATCAAGCAGCAAACGGTCTGGCCAATCATGCGGCATATGGAAGTCAAATAGGGAACTTATGTACCAAATTTTGGGACCATGCAATCCCAGTTTTTATTAATCAAATTGTTTACCTTGATTCAGTGGGTATCACGTACTCACGTCAAATTGTAACCAAATCTTCCGTTAATAAAATATTTTTTGTGGGACCCATTTCCATGTTGCTAGTAACGTTCAGAATAAAAATTAACTAAACGGATGGAGGAGGAGAAACTTCAACTTTTTTGATTTTCTCAAATTCGAGAATACTTCTCCCATGGAGAAACTTGTCCATCCGTTTAAGAAAAATTTCTGAGTTGTTTTACTATGGGAGTTTGATAGACGCATTTATGTGTCTATATTAGTCTCAATTCTCTGTAATGTTAGTACTCAATTTTGCGCTTATTTTGGTATTTTATGTCTTTGTAGGTGTTTTTGGAGAAATAAGCTTTTGCGGGAAAATTGGCTCGAAAAGTGGTATTTGCGCTCGTGGGAGAAAATTACTATTCGGACCCCTCATTTGGATAAGGGCGCCTCAATTACTAAGGGGCTACCACTTGCTATTCGCACCCGGGTCTGGATAAGGGAGGTCATCCCCTACCTTTTGAATTTTGGAAATTAGGCGGGAAAATATTTGGTTTTAACCAGCTATATATTTCGGATCGAATGCAAGTTTTCCAACGAGACTCAATCGTATATTTAGGTTGGGATGGACTCTAGTGGTATAAACAGGACTGGCGTAAGTGATTTAATGGATTGATTTGGGCTGGATAATCGGCTCTCAATATAACAGGGAGGTGAAGATATTCACGGAAAGCGGTGATATTTTTGGAAGAGATTTGGGAGAATCTTACTCGGTTATTTTCGATGATTTGGATTGATATGAACTTGAGGCGTTGAAACAGGGGATAATATGTGAATTAAATTAAGAAAAATAGCAAGTTTCCATCATTATCTCGATTGATACAGGGAAAGGAGAAGTCTCGGGTGTTTGAGCTGGAAAAGGGAAGTACGTGAAGATAAAGGGAGAATATCTTCTCTGGCGGATTTGTTGCTATCTTTAGAAGAGTTTCCATTCAACAGGAGTGTTTGAAGCCGCATATGAGGATATGGAAAGAAGATATAAAACCCGTAACTTTGGCAAAAAGAAAGGGGGGAGATTCTCGGGATTTAGTCGCCTGTTGGGTATAAAAAGGATTGTACGAGTCTTATAAGAGGGGTCGAGACTTTGGGGGAGTTTTGGGGTCGATTGGAGGCTGCAAAATCAAAGCAGAAAAGTTGCAGGAAGAATACGCAGCAGCAGGTGAAGAAGATGAAGAACTGACGCTTCAGAACTGTCGTTCTCAAGAACACGAAGAACGGACTAACAGAGGAAGTCTTATTTAAACAGCAGAACCAAAGTATCGTTTAAAGGGCAGTCTTATTTATTCTATAACAGTCTGTTTGTAACGCCTTTTTAGCGTTGCAAACTGCCTGAGTTATTAGTTTTCTCTTGTTTTTCACCTATTTGAGCTATGAACAATTATTTTGAGCACGTGAATAACATGAGGATCTAAACCCCAATGCTGGGATGACGGAGGAAGCCATATTTCATGCGTGTGGTAATTATATTTAATTCTTTCATGACTTTTTGCATGGATTGTTAATTGTTTTATGGTTTTTATTGAATGGTTGTGATTTCAATTGATGGGTTATACTTAGGTTAAGTCGTTTGATATCCCATGCTTTAGATATACAGTCGTTGCTTTTCAAAAATCTACCTTGGCAAAGAAACAGAGTCAATATTTTATTTGAGCTATAATTGTTTGGAATAAATATATGAATCGCATGAATGAGTTTATGGTGGAATCCCGAGTCTCAGTATCTCTCGATTTTTGTGACAAACTTGTGTATATATTTTCTATTATTAAATTCTGAAATCAAATCTTTACAAGCCCGAGTTGAACGAACTTTTACTACCACTTTATAAAACTTGTTAAAATCACATCAGTTTTTAGCGCCGCCGACGCGGACTTGTATTTAGGTTTTAGGTTTTAGAGTTATTTCTATTTTTATTTTTTATTATTTTTTGTTCTTTTTTACGCCTTTGGTATTTTTCGGTTCTTTTCAGATTTGGAGTGAAGCTACAAGGAAACAAAAAGTGCTATAAAAGGAAAGCATCGCCAAAGAAGGAAAGAAAAGAGGAATCTGAAAGGAGTGAAGAAGAAGATTTTGTATATAACTATTTTGTTTTATTTTTAGAAACTGTAAATAGGGTTGTATTTTTGTAATTTTTCTTTTTATTTTCGGACACTTTTTGGACTTTATTTTTGGACTTGGAATTTATTATTTTAAACCCTAAAGAAGGGTTAAAAATTAAATAAAAACTGTTTGCAGGGAAGGACGACAGTTACGATACTGTCTCGGCCCCTCGGGTTCGTACATTGACATAGGAGTCGGTGGCCTGAGTCGACTTCAACGGTTCATCGCCCGTCTGGTACGGGAGGTAAGACTCTATCCACCCACGAATCCCCTGTCAGTGGGTTTTATTATGTGTGACAACTCACACCCATGCAAATAGAATGTCGAACTGGTATTACAATAGCCAATACAACGAATATCCGACTGAGTTTCAAAATGGACGTTACTACTTTGACCATAGTGTGAATAGTGGTTGGGAACATCATCCTTTTCAAGGTTATGGCTCATACCATGATGAGCCCAATTACTATCCACACACACACACGGGTCATACGAGCAAAATTCTTATATTTCTCCTTTAGAAGAGTCTCTCAGGAAATTAGAGGAATCGACACGTAAGTTAGCTAAGATGAATAACTTAGTTTATGACGAAAGAGAACTTTCTTTAGAAGAATCCCTCAAGATGATAGCGGAGACGAACGAAAGAATTGCTCGCAATAATCTTAATTTCCAATACAGTGTTTCCAATAGTACCTTTGAAAATGAGGATAGTTATTTGCATAATCAAGATGACGAGGATAAAATTGGTAACACTACTTGTTTAGATGAGGTTCAACCATTTTCATGTTATTATAATGATGATTATGATGAGGATAGTGTTGATGAAGAATTTGAAATAAGTAGGCATAGTGATCAGGAATTTGTTACTCCAATTGAGCTTAATAATGATAATGTTTCTAGTTCAAATCCAAATAATTTTAATAATTATTCACCTATTCAAAAGGATGAGGATTTGACTAGATATAACCCCGTTTTAGACGATGTAGTATTTCCTTATGATTACGAAGCTGATGATAGTTTTGAGGAACGAGTTTCTTATGAGAATATTGTTTTAGAGTCTAGCGATTTAGAAACATTAGTCTTAGATAAAGAAAATGAACTCGTAGAGATGGGTGAGGATGAACCTGACTTAGAAGAATCAATTGACCATTTTCGGGGAATCGGATGACCTTGAAATTAGGGAAGTTGTGACTAGTCTTTCTAGAGACACTGAAAACTCTAAGTTTGGGGGTGATTATCATTCTCCATGTGCCTTAACTCTTAGAAAGGTCCCTCACTTGGGACTTGACATATGTGCCTCAACCATTTTAAAAGATTATCTTCATACACGTTTTCCTGAACCTAGTGATGTCCATAGGGTAGTTCAGTTGTTAGAAACCCATCCTTTGGTTGATGTGGTTAGCCCAGGCTATGATACCCAGATTGATTTTGTTTTCCCACCAAATATTTTTCAACCAATTGTGGGAACGTATAAGTTTCAGATGTGTCAGTTATTAAGTTTTGAGACTGTGCCTAAGTACTTTAGGAGATTAGTATCGACACATTTTCTTATGATTGACCGCCAGTTTCATCATGGTCAATTGTGTGAGTCAAAACTGATTGACTTTAAGGATCCGCAATTATTCAGGTTATTGTTATGTGCTTCTAAGTTCTTATTTAAGTCTTTACAGACTTTACAACCTGAACCGGATCTTAGCTTTGAGGAATTCCAGCACATAAAAATATTTTATCTCGACCCAGTTATAGAACTTGAACCTGAACCACAACTAGATGTAGTTGTCTTAAATAGGAAACTAGACAAGGGTGTGCTTTATTTGTTAATTTTCTTGGCATGTTGCAGATTCCTTTTACTTGTGATAGCTCTATTTGGTTTTGATGACCCACAAAAATTTCGGCTATTACTTTATGATTTTATAAGGTGACTAATCCTTTCTTAGTCTGGATGAAGACGTTAAACTTAGCATTTCTTGGGAGGTAACCCAACATTCATGCGACACGGTAATATCTTTCCTTAACTCTTTTACTTCAAATGGTAACAGTTTCTCCTTGTTCATGCTTTTAATTTTATCTTTAGAATATTGAGGACAATGTTAGATTTAAGTTTGGGGGTATGGAAGAAAGTTTTAGTTGCATTGTTAAACTCCAGAGCCTAGAAATTATGCTTATTAAGGATGGCACTAACCAATCTAAGTGGATGGAAGCATTTTGGTTGTAGGAGTTGAGGAACCAATCGATTAGATGGAAACATCTAAAGAGTCTATTCATAAAAGCACGTAGCTCGGTGTTAGAATTAAATAAAAAACATGGTAGTTTCGCCATATCTCGTTGAATCCTTTTCACTTCTATTTTTATTTTGTTTTCTTTAAAATATGTTTGTCTAAGTGATTAGGTGGGGCTCACGATTCAAGTTGTTACCACTTGCTAGGGTGAATTAGAGTGATTGAGATACCAAAAAAAAAAAAAAAAAAAATGAGACTAGACCATTAGACCAACCGGAATAAATTGAATAAAGTCGACCACTGGAACCCTTGTATATGCCAGCTGAGTTGAACTAGAGTTAGGATTATAGACAACTGGTTCCCTTGTATATGCCAGTTTGTTGATATTAGTCAGACTAGTATCTCAGTCCATTAGGATAAGTTCGTTTTGGTAGTGGCCTTCAGACAGATATGAGAAACACCGTTCACCTTAGTCAACATCAAAACCATCTACGTTTTCTCTACATCCATCTTCTTAATCTATCCATGTGATTGGTTGACTCACGGTTATGATGTTCGAAACTATCCGAGTAGAGCTACGTGACTTATATATGAATTTTAGTATGCTTGAGTGCAAACTCGTGTACATCAATTGGAATTTCGCATCAAGGTACTTCCTCCTGTAGTCAATAAGTATGCCAACCAAGGAGATTTTTTTAGTGCCTTCCAAGGTTTTGCGTAGATAGTTAGGGTCTGGAGTAAAGGTTTTGTGGGTACACCTCTGGTAAACCCTCCCGAGACTATAACTCGGCCACCTAGGGGTTTAAAGGCTTATTGCATACGCTAAATGCAATCGACGATGCCTGCGACAGTGAGTTAGGATTTTATTTTCTGTTTTTGATTTGCTCGGGACTAGCAAATAATAAGTTTGGGGGTATTTTATAGACGCATTTATGTGTCTATATTAGTCTCAATTCTCTGTAATGTTAGTACTCGATTTTGCGCTTATTTTGGTATTTTATGTCTTTGTAGGTGTTTTTGGAGAAATAAGCTTTTGCGGGAAAATTGGCTCGAAAAGTGGTATTTGCGCTCGTGGGAGAAAATTACTATTCGGACCCCTCATTTGGATAAGGGGCGCCTCAATTACTAAGGGCGACCACTTGCTATTCGCACCCCGGTCCGGATAAGGGGAGGTCATCCCCTACCTTTTGAATTTTGGAAATTAGGCGGGAAAATATTTGGTTTTAACCTGCTATATTTCTGGATCGAATCTGCAAGTTTTCCAACGAGACTCAATCGTATATTTAGGTTGGGATGGACTCTAGTGGTATAAATAGGACTGTCGTAAGTGATTTAATGGATTGATTTGGGCTGGATAATCGGCTCTCGATATAACAGGGAGGTGAAGATATTCACGGAAAGCGGTGATATTTTTGGAAGAGATTTGGGAGAATCTTACTCGGTTATTTTCGACAGTTTGGATTGATATGAACTTGAGGCGTTGAAACAGGGATAATATGTGAATTAAATTAAGAAAAATAGCAAGTTTCCATCATTATCTCGATTGATACAGGGAAAGGAGAAGTCTCGGGTGTTTGAGCTGGAAAAGGGAAGTATGTGAAGATAAAGGGAGAATATCTTCTCTGGCGGATTTGTTGTTATCTTTAGAAGAGTTTCCATTCAACAAGAGTGTTTGAAGCCGCATATGAGGATATGGAAAGAAGATATAAAACCCGTAACTTTGGAAAAAAGAAAGGGGGGGAGATTCTCGGGATTTAGTCGCCTGTTGGGTATAAAAAGGATTGTACGAGTCTTATAAGAGGGGTCGAGACTTTGGGGGAGTTTTGGGGTCGATTGGAGGCTGCAGAATCAAAGCAGAAAAGGTTGCAGGAAGAATACGCAGCGGCGAGTGAAGAAGACGAAGAATCGACGCTTCGAATCGTCGTTCTCAAGAACACGAAGAACGGACTAACAGAGGCAGTCTTATTTAAACATCAGAACCAAAGTATCGTTTAAAGGGCAGTCTTATTTCTTCTGTAACAGTCTGTTTGTAACGCCTTTTCAGCGTTGCAAACTGCCTGAGTTATTAGTTTTCTCTTGTTTTTCACCTATTTGAGCTATGAACAATTATTTTGAGCACGTGAATAACATGAGGAGCTAAACCCCAATGTTGGGATGACGGAGGAAGCCATATTTCATGCGTGTGGTAATTATATTTAATTCTTTCATGACTTTTTGCATGGATTGTTAATTGTTTTATAGTTTTTATTGAATGGTTGTGATTTCAATTGATGTGTTATACTTAGGTTAAGTCGTTTGATATCCCATGCTTTAGATATACGATCGTTGCTTTTCAAAAATCTACCTTGGCAAATAAACAAAGTCAATATTTTATTTGAGCTATAATTGTTTGGAATAAATATATGAATCACATGAATGAGTTTATGGTGGAATCCCGAGTCTCAAATATCTCTCCATTTTGTGACAAACTTGTGTATATATTTTCTATTATTAAATTCTGAAATCAAATCTTTACAAGCCCGAGTTGAACGAACTTTTACTACCACTTTCTACAACTTGTTAAAATCACATCAGAGTTGTGGGATAATCCCTTTAAAATATAGGCGGGTCGTAAGTAGGAACATGCTAAGTATTTATAGGTGCAAGATTATATGGTATTTTCTTACTCACACTTCCACAACTTTGTGCAAGTCTGGAAGGGAAAATTCCCATGCAGGTACCCAATCATCTACCTCTAATTGTGTAAATTCTAAATTTAGCTTATTTCTTCAGGGGAACATGGAGTGGTCGGATACACACTTACAAGTTTAACTTATTTATTTTTTTGTAGAATTTAGCTTATTCTAAATTTAGCTTTTTTTTTTTTTCTCTTTTTTTTGATTGAGAAAAGGGGAATTTATTGAAGAGAGGAGAATGAATTACAAGGCTAAATTACAAGTGCCCAAGAAATAGAAAAATAACAAGGGATACAGTCCGGTCATAATGGAGGTAAAAGAACAAGGGAACTTGAGGCATCAAAGTTAATGGAACAAGCTATCCCATGAGAAGATGCACACTAGACAGTCTAGATCACTCTATTTGATCGGACATGAAATAAGCAAGCCCAATAGTGGTTGGTTTTCAAACCTATAAGGACTTTTTTTGCTTCGCACTGTTTTGAGAGAAAATCTCCATGATTTGCTTTACACCCAATGAATTGGTGAGTAGCGTTAAGTAGTGTTTTGGCTAGGGATACACAAATGTCAATGATAAAAGGTATGATGAGTACAGAGGGGTTATAAAGGATAACTACAAAACACACCGAAAATGAATAATTAGTTGGTTTTATACGAATACAAAGACTGGTTGTAAAAAGGAAAGATATGAGATAAGAAAAGAGAGAATGTCCAATACATAATCAAAGAACAATATGAGCCAAAAATAGTGTTTTTTCCCGAGAAGAACTTTGTGCTTCTTGGGGTTGTCTGGTTTGTTTTTTCTTAGTGATTGATTGGATTTATAAATATCGTATTGATTTTCTTTTCTTCGTGAGAGATTGGGTTTGTAGTGATCACTTAGGTGAGCCTCTTTTTAGTTTATTTGGATCGATTTCCCCTGGTGGTGTGTGTCTTGATTAGTTTGGAACATCAATAGTTTTCAAGGTAGATTTTTAGATCTGCTCTTCTGCATCTTTGTTCTAAGTGCTTTCTTATCAACCTTATTTATCCCTAAACTTCCTCTTGGTCTGTCCTGTTTTTCTTTACAAGCTATTGATCAAGTTTTTGGTTAAAGTTTTACTTAGATTTGTGGCGATTTATTATCGGAGCTAGGTTACTGTTTTTCTTCCCTATTGGGTTTATGTTTTGTTAAGTCCTGCACATCATAGGATTACCAAGGTTGTTAGTGTTTAGTTTCTCTGTCCTTCTTCATCTTCTTATAGTTCTTCTTTTTCCTAGTTTCCTCTTTATCGTCTGTCCTGATATATCTGATCTTGAGATTTTCAATCTTACTTTGTTGTCTTTTAAAGCCGGAGTTTTAACCGGACCATCTGTGAAGGTTAACTGATCATCTTTCCTTTTCCTCCTCCTTTCTCCCTAGAGAATTTTTTCTCTTTTGATTCCTTTGCCAGAATCATTTCTTCTCTACCTTTTCTTCCTTTGACTTGGTAAAGGTATCTTTTCACTATTTTTGCTTTCTGTTTTGGTGTTAAAGGTATCTTTTCTTTAAAAATAAAATACTCCCTCCATCCCACCATTAGATGACCTACTTGGTCTAAGATCTTGTCCCATCATTAGTTGACCTATTTCACTAATCAAGGGGATATCTCTAAAACTACCCCTTTGATTGATTATCGGTATCATAAGAAATATGTATAATTTGATATTCATGTTTATACTCGTTACGTAGGTGTTTTAAAATGATTTTCAACGGTATAAAATTTACGAAAATCTATGGTATAGTTTGAGAGATAAATAATTTCTAAATTTTACAAATTATTATCCATAAGGGTATAGTTGTAAAAAATACTTAAAAACACTCATTTCATTCATTGCCTTAAGAATTGTGCAAACTTCAACTAGGTCATCTAATAGTGGGACGGAGGGAGTAAAAAAAGGGAAAAAAAAACATAGTCCTCTCAAATGTTGGTTTTACTTTTGTGGGTTTTATTTGGTGGCCTTCATATCTCGGTTAATCACACAATCAATGCGAGGACTTTTGAAGTGCGAAACCTCTGTGATTGTTTTGCTTGTTTAGTTTTGGATGATGAAGATAACATCAATGTTTCGGCTGGTTATGATCACAGTCTAATGGTGGTCAGTGAAAAAGCATCGGATGAGTTTAGTCTCTACCATCTTAATTAGTCGAGCAGATCACGAGCTTATCTTAAGTGGAGTAAACAAAACTAAGGGGAGCGGTCTTTCATGGGTTACACTTCAAGCCCATATGTGAGTTCACTGGCGCTCCATCAGAAAGGTGTTGATGTTTTTGTGCCGGCAAATTCAAAGTGACTTCTATCTTTTTACTACAGATAGGGGAGACAACATCACCAAAGCTCGGAAGGAGCATGATCGTTTGATAATAAGAAGGATGATTTCTTTGCATCAGTTACAAAAGGTTGCACAACCCTCAGTAGTACCACTAGCTTGATTATTATTAAATCAAATATTAATTGCATAGTTTTATATTTCAGTTTAAATAATAATTGCATAACTAATCATGTTCCGATCAAATCTATCACCTTGGGGAATATAGGTTCTTACTTTCTCCTTCAAGCTGATTTCATTCGAGATGTTAAGCTCGTATATGAATTAAGGATACGTGATTTCGTATACTGGCAGTTTAATTACTGGGGTTAACTACCTCAACTATGTTCAATCTTCTATTCAGAAGATTACCCTGATCCCTTTGAGTCGTCGTGGCAGCTCTACTATTGCTAGTAGAAGGCTTGGGGTCTTTCTTGGGACTATACTTTCTCTAAAGGAAGAGTTCTATCCCTTGATTATCAAGCACATATTGATATATCTTTTGGAAGTAAAGAAACTTCAACACCATCTTTGCATGGAAATAATTACATCTTCTATGATGAAAAGGATTTCAGATGAGGATAAAAGAAGAATTTATGAGGTTAATGAAGATAAGTCTATGGAGGGATATGTCTATGCATTTTTAATCTATTATATTTGTCTCTTATGTACAAAAGTTGGTAAGATGGTATCTTTCAACTTAGTTTGTAATTTCTATCTTTGTATTGCTATGGAGCTTAATACCATCCTCAGGACCTTTCACTTATATGACTGTCTAGTCGACTGGTGGATGCGTTCTTATTTATGGTATATATGGATTTGCTTAAAAAAAAAAAAAAAAAAAAAAAAATGGTTGTAGACTTCCAGTGTATCGACATAGGCTGGAGTCGCTGGCGTTTTCTTTTTGTAATTTATCCCATTAGTTGGTTTTATACGAATATACAAAGATAATTGCGCGTCCCTACCATTTTTTTATTTTTTTATTTTTTTTGCAGCTTGCTTATCTTTACCGAGGGTAGAGCATCTTCCTTTCATATGCAACATACTTGTATTGTAGGGAAACTTCTTCTTGGTTGCCTCCCTAATTCTACGGACAACATTTGCGTGGTTTGTAATTAATGGTTTCGGGGTTTGCTGTCGTGGCTTAGTCAAATTAAATCAACAAAGCGTCGTATTATTTGTGGTAACACAGTTTATATACTTTATGGAGGTTTGTTAAAATGGTCGGAATTGCTTCCGGATTATACCATCTTTTCTCTCTACTTTTCATATAAAAATTGGGTACCTTTACGGTATTTTGCTTTTTCTCTTCGTAAATTACGTGTAATTGGTATCTTTATTTGTATTTGGGTTTTAAGTTTCTTGTATTTTGATGTTCTTTTTCTTGTAAACAATCATGTTATCACCTTTTTAGATTGAATGAAATGTGATCCGATTGTTCATCAAAAAAAGACTGTCACTATCGTGAAGCGTTACCACATACATTTATCAGCTCATGTAATATTGAGTTCCACATATATCCCTACCTGAAATATTAACATTTTTAAAAAAAAAATTATTTGAGATACATTATTCGATAAAACGGTTAAAAACTAATCAAATTCAGACAAACGTACAAAATCCGAGTTTTAGTAGGACCCGTCACCTGTTTCTAACTCTTTTCTCATTTCCTATTGGTTGAATTTATTAGGCCGACCGAGCGAAGCGAGGGAGGACTTTATATATGGTGACTTTGTGTCAATGTGAAGCATGACATTTTTTTCCAATTAGACACAAAAGATTGGATTTGGTTCAACGATGAAAGGACAACACTGTCCCTCATAGATTTTTTTCCTCCCTTAAACATACGTAAATAATTAAAATGTTCAGGGCATCTTTGTAAAATGAAAAAAAAAAACACGGAGATAAATTAAAATGGTTAGGACTCTTCCTATGCACATGCCAAAAAAATGGTGTTTGGCATGCCAGGTTGCATGCCAAACCATTTGCGCCACTATGGGGAAACCGCTGAGCGATCGACTCCCTAGCGAGAGATATTGACAATATCGCCAGCGATAAAGTCTTTATCGCTCGAAATTCACTATATCGCTGTCGATATAATCAATATCGCCACCGTTCGAGTTTCTGCCGCCTATAAATACCGCAACTATACTCCCACCTCTTCTAAACTCTTCTCAATTCTTCTCCTGTAAACCTTCTGAAAACCACTGATTTTCTTCTCAATTCTTCCTCTGAAAACCTTCTGAAACGATTATCTTAATCAGATATGGAGAGAAGAAAAAGAAACAAAAAAGGGAAAGCATCTACAAGTACCCCAGGCAGTGGAGTAAGTTTTGTTGTGGATACAAATTATGAGTTTAATAATGTTAGACTAGTAGCCGGTGAAGGTGTATTCTCTAATCACCTTTCTGATAATGAGGGGCGATGTAACGCCATACATCTAAGAGGTGGATGGACTGAGTTACGTAGAATTTTTGAATTACTTCCTGGTGCTTGTTCAAGAGAGAGTGAGAAGATATCCTTGGCGACATCTATATCAAATACAACCTAGAAACCACAGGACTCAAGGTGTTCAAGTTATATTAGAACGATGGTGGAAGACTACAAACACATTCTTTTTCAAGGACTTTGAATGCGGTAAGTCGGTCTTTTCTAGTTATTTAATTTTTAGATTATGTGTTTTGTTTCATAAAATCAACAAATTCTAATTATGAATAATTATTGTTAATAGGAGTTACACCGATAGATTTATACATGTTAACCTAATTCCATGCCAAGGGAACTTAATTCCATTTAATAGACTAAAGTGGGTATCGAAGATAAATGGAAAGAAAGACTTCCTTTATACTCAAATGAATTAGGAGGAAATCCTACACATAGACAATTAAAAGCGTATGGGTTGAAGGTGTCTCAGGTTGAAAAGTTTTTTCCGGCGTTATCTTTGTAAGAATGAATGAAAACAGGGAAGCCGGTAATCAATATTTGATCCCCCGACCATTTTGAGGAGCTAGAACGTCTCCGTTTGTATTGTGGACACCGGGCCAATGTCTCCGTTTCCAAATGCTAGCTCGGAGTGTTAATTGGGTTTATCAAAGCATTAGAAGATTTAGAGCAAGCACCAACATATGATTGGGGGACTGCGATTTTATCAGAGATTTACATTGCCCTAAGTGATAATTCGACGTGTGATAAAGATAGTTTTAATGCTTTTTGGGGAGTTCTGGAGGTAAGAACCAATCTTTTTCACATTATGTATTTATTTGTCATTTTCATATGGAAAAGTTATTAACCTGGTGAATGTTATTTTTTTCAGTATTGGTGGTATACATATTTCCGTGTTTCGGAACCTTGTCTTAAGAATTATACGAATGTATTTCCGATCATACGAAAGTATGATTCTGAGAATTGGGAAGCTACACAGATTGAAGATGGTCAACATACTGCTATTGTTCATAAGATTCGGCGGTTGAGTAGAACAAGCCATAACCTTATCTCACGGCCATATGAAGCAAGTACTGAGTTCCAAGAAGAACTAGGTCGAGACAATGGTAGAGTTAAGCCTTAGAAGGATGGTGTTATACATTTTATTTCCGAGAAGGGTGTTTGGTATTATGGTGAAAGACAGACTTCTTCGTTGCAAGGGAGATCAAAGATAGCTATCAACCTTTATCCCAAGATGAGATGTTTCAAAGACGATTACTTCAAATTGATAAGAGAAGGTCATAGTTGGCAAGAAGGTGATGAATTGATCCGGAGCCGATGGACGAAATGAGTACCTATCTTGGTTTAATACTATTTTCAAGCCAAATATTTCCATGCAAACGCAAAGTTTGGGTCGGATGGATTTCCCGACTTTAGGTAGGTTGCCACTTGACAATGAATTTCTTCCTTCCCAACCTCCACCAGAGACGGTGACGTATTTGCATATCCTTCTCAAAGTTCATCGTCATACATGCCACCATTTTCTTGGGAAGTAAAGACTATATCCAAGACATCCGGAGAGATTGTTACTTATCCAATTGTTTCTAGTGCACCTACTCGGACTTATCCATACCTCGGGGTCAATGCTACGAGTTGGAGTATCGGACCCGATGTAACAATTATGAGGCTCTTCTTCAGGATTTCGGAATATGCACTTGGAACATATGCAAAGTTTGAGGGAAAGCATGATGTATGACATGAGTCCCAAGTGTTGGAGCTGGGTAGAGGTTTGAGTCCCGGTGTTGGAGTTGGTACGGGATTGAGTCCCGGTGGAAGTCGAGAAAGTCGTCGAAGTCATCAAAGTCGTGGAAGTCGAAGAAAGTCGTGAAAGTCAAGCAAAGTGGTGAAAGAAGATTGAGACGTCGTCATATGGAGGAGGATCCGAAAGTTCAACCCCAAACATGGTGTTAGATACTCAAGGAGTACGCGGTGGTGAAGAAAACATTGGCTTGGATACAACTCCTACACGTATGTTTAGTCATTCACAAACCGACATACCGACTCCTTGGTGGTGTGAACATGGAAGTAGTTAGGCAAACAAATCTGCTACTCCAATTGCCTCAACCTCATCAGCATTTCAACCATTCCAGCAACAATATCAACCACACGTATTTCAAGATTTGTATAATGTTCCCATACCCCGTACTCCCATTGCTTATCAAGGTTATGGTGATTCTGATGAGACTCAACCACCAAGTCAGTCTCAAACCTAAGCACCTTAACTAGTTTGTTGAACAACTCTATGGATCCAAAATGCAGTAATTGGATCTTTGGTCCGGAGGAAACGGACAAGGAAATGAGTAGTTAAAATGTTTTCTTTTAGTTGAAATGTGAAATGTAATTTTGTTTTTTTAGATTAATGGAAATTATCTTTTAAATTAATATTCGATTAAAACCAGATTTACATTTCATTAAAAATTCACCTTCATAGTAGCGAATTAGACCAATAAAAAAGAAAAATTCACCTTAAGATGAATTCACCTTAACTATCATGATCCATGTTATTTCCTCTGTAGTCAAATCCACTTCGGTTATGCACTATGCATGGTGAAATGAATTTGAAGTTGGGTTGGAATTGGTTGAAATCCGGTAGGGGAAATATTAGCCGTTGGATGAAGATCTGATGAGCGATTATCATAGTATCGAGCGACAGCTTGACTGTCGCTGTCGACTAAATGACCATCGAACGATCATTTGACCATCGAAATTACGAAGACTCATTTGACTCTCGAGCGATAGATTGACTATCGCTCGGAAACTCCGTCGTGTATGCCTATATGCCAGAAATAACATATTGGCATATGAGTTTGGCAGTTTGACATACCCATAGTGGGTGCATATATGCCAAATACCATGTTTTGGCATGTGCATAGGAAGAGGCCTTAGGCTCGATTTTGAGGTCCTGGGGTCGAATCCCAGCCACCTCCAAAAATTTAAATCTATTTTTTTTCCTTTCTTTCTTCTTCTTTTCCTCCTCTTAATTTCTCTGTAATTCTTTCGCCCCCACCACTATCACGATTCGGGACCAAAACCGCCACTAGTACCACCTCTGCCGCCACTAACACCACCACTAACACTCAGTCCACCCGCCATTAGTCGCACCAATACACAAATCAATACACTACACAGATTTCATATACTTGTATCTTCTCAATTTTATCTCAGTTTCAACATCTCAACAATTTCATCTCAATTACACAGAGATTCATCAAATTCAATCAGAAAACCAAAAAAACAAAACAAAAAGATAGATTTTTAAGAGCCCTAAAGTTCTAACATATTCCAGCAATTACATCCTGCACACAATACCACCATTAATTAAACTAAGCAACTCAAATAAACATTAATCAACACACAAATTACAGAAATAAATGGAATTCAAAACATATTCCAGCAATTACATCCTGCACACAATACCTCAGTTATGCAACGAAAATTCAAAACATAAATCCATCTCTTCAAGCAGGTGGTGTAGCCATATTCATCAACCCCGCCGTTGTTTTCCATCGAATCAAAAACATAATTTCAAAACCCACAATAACATCACCAAAGAAAACTAATTTTCAAAATTCATGTGCTGAATAAAGAATTTTGGTTTAGTGGAAGAAAAGAGGGGAATGAAAAGAAGATTGAAAAGAGAAAACAAGAGATTAATGTTTTAATTTACATATGATTCAAGAACTAGAAGAAGGTGGTTCTGTAGCAGTTGGGAAAAGGTGGCGGCGGTACAAAAGGAGAAAGAGAAAGGGATAGGGCACCGGCACTGCATCGTGGAGGTTTAATATATTCAATCAACGGCTACGATAAAATGTATGTATATCTACGGCTAGTATTTATTAGGATCAGTTGCTACTGGGCCTATTTACTCTTCTTTTTACCACAACCCCGTGAGGTAGACACCAAACCACACCACCAAAACACACGTCTCTACTGATTACCGTGTTGAATGTATTACATGTAGCCATTTAAAACATGTATTGCTGATTTTGTGATGCTTTAATTTTCTTAGTACTGTGCCATTACGGCGGAACTAATTACTCCCTCCGTTACTTTTTAATAGGTTGATTTTGTTTTTAGAGAAAATTAAGGAAATTAAGAGAACTACTCATTGAAAGTGGTCCTCATGACACTTGTCAATAAAACAAGTGAAGTGAAATGGTCCCCATGACACTTGTGAGCAAAAGAAGTAAAATGAAATGGTCCACATGACACTTGTCGTCAAAAGTTAAAGAGAAAAGTGAAAGTGCCTTTTAAAATTAAAGTGACATTTGACTTTCCACCAGAAACCAAACCTATATTTTTGAAACATTTATTTATAGAAACCAAATATTAAAAAGTAACGGAGGAGTATAACTTAACTAAATAGTCTTGTGCAAGATCACAAAATTTTATATTGTGCCAATTTTTTCTTCGCCGTCCCACCGTGGTAGCGGTCATCTAGTATTATCTCATTTCCTATCGGTTGAATTTGTAATAATCATGCCGCAATCTTTGACTTCTAGGATTTCCTTGATGTTACTGTGTATAATCAACTATTTTGAGCCCAACCTTACTTTTTTCGTCTCTTATGCATGTCCTGGTGACGTCATATCTGAAGCTGGAGATCCTAGTTCATGCTTACCTCACCAAGGAATGTATGATGCCAGCTCTCACACAATTGTCTAATCACGGTGCTGATTGTTGGCGTTAGTGTAATAATTGACATTTGCAAGTGTTAAACGAAATATCTCAAGTGCATTTTGTCTCCTGCAATGTTCTAGTTTGTGGGTTATGCTTTTATTCTCATCAAAACAAAAATGTAAAAAATAATTAAAAAAACAAAAAACTAAACTAAATTTCTGAACATGTTCAGCAGCTGTCAATTCGTCTTGTCCTACAACAACAGGTCCCTCCCACAGTGCTCTCTTCTTTCTGTTATCTTTTTTGGTCGCTCTGGTTGACTAGAAATGAATTTGTCTACCGTCAGAAACAGGCAACATCAAATGACATTTTATTTTCAACCCTAAAGCAACAACATGAGTACATATGGGCTCAAAATTCAGTCCCCCCTACTCTTCCAGGAGACTTACCAACTTTCACTCCGTCAAGAGGAAACAGAACACGACAACAATATTGGTAGGATGGTCTATCCTGCCAGTTGATAAAAATCAACATGACGGAGCCGCTAGGACACCTCGGATCGGCGGCGAGGCTTCATATGCGAGACTCAAAAGCAAAAATCATCATGGCTCTCGCGCAACCTCTAGGAATTACTACTGCTTTAGTAGCAGAAACCTGGTCGTTGTTGTTGGCTACAAGAACTGCGACAGATAGAAAATGGATGAAAGTACTTTTCGAGACAGATTCTGAAACTCTTCTGCACTTTGTCACATCCCCTACAGCACCACCTTGGTATTTAAAGAGAATGATAAAGGAAATAAAACACCATTTTAATCAGATACCACACAGAGCCATCCAAAGACAACCGTAAAAGGAAATCAAGCGGCGGACGGCCTTGCTAATCACACAGCAGATGGAAGCCAAACGGGGAATCTTGGAACCAAAATTTGGGAACATACATTCCCAAATTTCATTAGTCAAATTGTACTCAGCGACTCCATAGGTACTAGATACCCTCGTATAATTTCCTCCTAGTTTTGTTATTAATTACATGCTTCAAAAAAAAAAAAATCGCCTTGTCCTTGATCGGGATTTTCGTTGTTGTTTCCGATCTTTGATGTGACTTGTAGTGTGTTCCCATCGGCAGGACTTCCATCCACGTTCGTGGCTAACTTGGAGTTATGGTACAACTTGTGCACTATCAGTTGGATTAGGCAAGAATTAACAGAAGCCAAGCAACCATGAAGTGAATACAAAGACAGTTGCGCGTCCCTACCAGATTTTTTCTTGTTTGCAGCTTGCTCATCTTTACGGAGGGTTGAGCATTTTCTTTTCGTCTGCAACGTACTTGTAGGGAAATTTTTTCTTGTTTGCCTCGCTAAATTCTACGTACAGTACTTGTGTGGTTTGTGAATGGTTTTTTGAAAGGGGTTTGCTGCTGAGGCTTAGTCAAATTAAATCGTCCAAGTGTCGTATTATTTGTGGTAACACGGTTTATACTATTGTTTTGGGGTAAAAACTGATTCTCGCTGAAATGGTAAATTTGGGTGTCTCGTGAGAAACGAATCTAAAACCCTAAACAAATGCATTGCACGGAGTACTTTAGATTCGAGAGATCAATCTCAGACAATTCAAGGCGTAAACCAAGAAATGGCCGTTCCAGCCTTGCTTCGGTCACAAAGTGAAGGAGAAGGGTTGATCTTAGGGAGGGAAGCGAAGAAGGTGTTGAGATCAAAAATATTGAATTTTGAAGGTGTGGTTGTTTTATGACTTGTATTAGAATATGGAACTGGCTTGCGGAATGTAAACTATCATTTCTTGATGTTTTCTGGATACTTGTGTTGATAACACTTGCGTTGTTGTCGAAATAGGTCGAAAACCTATTTATACAAGTCATGATTGAGCACCCCTGATCTCGTAGGAAGTGGAGACATTTAAGTAGTGAAGAAGTGGAGTTGTGTAAAAAGTGGTGACAATCACGTTTCCATCATGAGGGAGGACTGGTCAGCCTTACACCCACTACTCTCTTATTGCTTATTAACCGTCCGCCCTTTCCTGACACTTTCTGGTAATGGGCGCGTTGCACGCCGCACGCTATAAACCGCCAGACCAATAACCCAGTGAGCATCCCCCAATTTGTGACATGTTTGATGTCTCGAGTATTTTCGTGGAAAATATGCAGCAGATTGCTGAGTGGGTCTTGTGTGCAAGACCTAGTTATTCTGACCAATCGCGCTCAAACTAGGCGGCGGGTAATCATGTGTGGCGAGCTAAGTCATGAGACTTGCCGCAAGAAATAGTGTGTGATGCTATTAAGTTAGTCTTGGTTGGTCGCCTAAGATTTAATCTAGTCCGGTCAATTCGGCTGGCGAAGTTGGACGGTCGAGATTGTAATTTATGGAAGAGGGCGGCCGTTGATTATGGCCACATCTCGTTAGTGTCTGCCCGGTGGCATAGTGGCGTGATGGCGCGTCCACTATATCTTGGCATGTTGGTGTTAGATCCAAATATGACCCAACAATATTGGCTCTAGTTGTCGTATCAAACTTAATGCCTTAGATGGCATTATTTGGCATGGGACGGCATAGCGGTTTTAACCAAATTAGGGTTTGGCATGTCAAAGCCCTAATTAGTGTGTGCGGCTATGTGGCCGCGATATGGTGGCATTTGGGCAAATACTGTCGTGGCCACGTTGAACAAAGAAATTATGGCAAGGCCATAATGTGGGAGCGGCTATGAACGCGAAGACCACTAGGTGTTGGCGCGGTTTGGCTTTATTTAATGCGCGTGGCGGGTTTAGAGCGACCTGGTTGGTCGATGAAAATGGGGCCGGAAAGCATGGGGCCGGCCTCATTCTAAGTGTTGTGGCGCATTTAGAGCGACCTGATTGGTCGATGGAAATGGGACCTCGGCAAGCGAGATGGGGTCGGCCTCATTTTAAATGAGTGTGGCGAATTCAGAGCGACCTGGTTGGTCGATGGAAAGGGGGGACGGCAAGGGCAACATGGAGCGTGGCCATCCGGCTACAGGTGGTGCCTGCTAAGGCGAACTGGCCATCCATGTGGCGCGGCCACGCCTCCTCTTGTTGATGCTCCTATTTGCCGCAGCTCCTCTTTTATTTCTTGCTTTCTGATTTTTGGTAGGACTTTGCTCCTACTAGTCCATGGCGGATTAATTTCCTAGCTTACCTAGGTTTGGTCTCGATCAATAGGGTTCGAGATATTGCGCACGCGCAAAAACCTAATTTTTGCAAATTCATAAAATTAGATTAAAGAACTGAATTTTGCGGGTTACCGAAAAATAAATCAATTTTGGGTGAATTTTGCGTACTGATACAAAAAATCACTAATTTAATATCAAAGGGCAGCATAACTTTGCGTGCCTATGATTGAGTACTTCCACACGAATCTTAATCCTGACACTTCTGGAGATTCATGCTACTCGGCTGGGAGCGAGCATTAGTCGTCATGTCATGTCAGTATTAAGAGTTCAACTGGGGAACATGGCATAGAATAAATACTCAGAAATTTACAGAATATTTGGGGTTGTTGCTACACGCACCATTCTGGATAAATTTCACATAAATATACTGAATTGCTCAATACATATGTAAGTAAAGAGGTTTGGGCACTCATCACTTTTAAATGGCTCAATCTTCTTTGCAGAATGATGGCGCATTAAATACATGGTTTTACAATTTTATCCTTGAACTAAAAACCACCATCAACAACTATATAGAGGTCTGTTAAAAGCACTTGCTTAAGCATTAAACGACCTTTAAGTTCACATTTTGTTAGCGAGTTGGTTCCATAAAAACACTCATACTTGTAAAATGGGTGGTTGCAAATTTGTAATATTAACAAAAAAAAATTGATTATTCCAATCATACTTAGAGACCTTTAAGTTCACATTTTTGATCATTCCAATCTTTTTTTTATCGATCTAAAAAGAGAAAAATATTTTGCAACTATTAGACACTTTGCTTTTCTTTCGATGGCGTTAATAGTTAGTCATGGGTTTTGAATCCACAATACAATACATTATAATTAATTCTCAACTAACAAACATTTATTTTATTCGAGGTTTTCAAACCCATACAACTTATTACGAGATCATTAGATTCGACATATATTATTTTGTACTAATAAAACAAAGGCCAACTAACGGTCATACTAAACATATATGAATATAAAACAAGAGCAACACACGAACCCAAAACAATAACAAAACAACGGCCAACTGATGATCATACTAAACACACGTGAATATAAAAGGAAGAGCAACACACGAACCCAAAGCAAACAGGAGGAGATTATACGATATCACCAATCTTTTTTTTTATCTTTCCGAGAAGATCGATAAAGTTTTTCCTATTTTTTCTTCTCTTTTTTCAGTCTACCTTCAAGAGTGGCACGATCTCCTCACCATCTATCAACTTTTGCAGGTTATGCACGATTTGAAATCGGCGAGGCAGATAAACCATAGCTGGACATGTTTAGTACCTCACGCGTCGTGAACCTTACTGGTTTATTCATTTGAGGTAGGTAATTATTGAATCTATCATGAGGAAAAGTTATGGGAAGAAGCTCACCACAAAAGTTTACGAAGCAATCATATTTGTATATGTAAGTTGCCATAGCATCGAAGTCACTCTTTTTCCATTGAAAAGAGTGATCAACTAAAGATAGATAATCTGTGACCACCCCTAAATATGTGAAATCACCCTTATTTGACACAGTAGGTGACACAATTGGTTCACCATGAGGTTCATTAAGCTGCCACAAATCGATCACGCCTCTTAAATAGTCAATAAACAACGTACGATCTTTATACCAATGCGTTTCATTTTGGGCTATCGACGAAGATGCAAATAATCCTAGCATCAAGAAAATTGCGAAATATGCAAACATTTTCATTCTCTTTGGAGAGAAAGATAGAAAATGAGTAATGTGAAGAGAAAATTTTAGAGAGGAAGGTTTTTTTTTGTTTGTTTGATTAGTTTTGAGAATGGTGAGTTCGTATAAAGATATACAAGGGTATTTATACATAAAATACTCTTTTTACCATTTGATTTTCCTCATTTTACCTTTTTTACCATTGTGACTTGTGAAAAACGCGCTCCCAACTTGTCATTATCGGCACATGTAATATTGAGTTCTACGTATATCCTTACATGAAATATTACCGTTTAAAAAGAATAAATATTTGTGATACATTATTCAAATTAGTCATATCTCCTCTATCCAATATTTAGTTTCGTCACGATTTCTTTGTTAAGAAAAAAAGTTAAACTTCCATAGTTCCACCAAACAAATTATTCCTAACTTTATCTTTGTTTGACCAAGCATAAAGTCGGTTTACAAACACAAGAGGCAAAAAAAGTCAATGGTAAACTCCATCAATCTTAGATTTTCTTTCACTTTCTTAATGTTTTTGAAACGGTATTGGAAGGTGAAAGATTAAGAAGATATGATAGAGAGAAAAATTGGGGTTGGTTGCTTGATTTTCTGCTTTTGAAACTGTACATAGATGTGAATCTTGTTTTTGATTAGCACGATAAATCAAAATTTAACTCATTCTTTCCCTGATTTCATGGCCTTAATAAGATTATGCTGTAATTTTTGTTTCACTGATTTAATATGAAGAAAGTGAAGAAGATGAAAATGACGAAGGATGTTGTAGAAGGATTTTGTAGATCGAAAGAGGCTTGATGTATCATTTTTAGCCTTTAGATTAAGCATTGATATTAATCCAAACAGAAGAAAATTTTCTCATTTTCTCTTCTAATTAATTCTGATGACACGATGAATAAAAAGACATGTCATCCCACCAAAGGTACCCTGCCACATAGGATTAGTTGTTATTCAATTTGTCAATGAGCGGGCAGGTCATCAATGAGCGGGTCATGAGCCCCAAATAATTGGGGGCCCAAAATTTAAGTTTTTATAATTATAGGAATGATAAGGCTTACTCTAGTGGAAGGGCAAGATTCAACCTTCTTGTTGGATCCACGTCATCAAATTCCAAGGACCAAGTTTAGTGGAAACTCCATATTCAAAGTAAAAACGCCATTTGAAATGGCATCAGATGCCATTTGAAATGGCGTTTCATTATCAACCTTTAGATCTCCAATAAAACTATGAATCCAACGGTCTATATGATACTGATATTTAAATTTCTATAAAGTAGTGACAAAACGTCATTTCAAATGGCGTATGGTGCCTTTTTGATACGCCATTCCTAATGACGTGCCGGGTTGCTTCCATCTCGCATCCAAGCAAACTGATGTACTCTCTGGGAATCAAGCAAATAGTGCTCCAATTAACGACACTTCAACAGTCCAAATCTTGAATCTTGGACACCATTAGACTCGGTTTAATAACATGTCGTAATCTTGGACTTCTAGGATTTTTTGATACCACTGTGCATAATCGACTCATTTTCTTCTTCGTGGTCCCAGTTTTCGATTTTTCCTTCTCAAAACAAAGCATGTCGTCGGAGTATGATAAGTGTTCCTACTTTTCCATCTCGCATCCAAAAAATGTGATGTACTCTCGGGAATCAAGCAAATAGTGCTCCAATTAATTACTTCAACAGTCCAAATCTTGAATCTTGGACACCATTAGACTCAGTTTCATTAATAACATGCCGTAATCTTGGACTTCTAAGGATTTTTCTTTCATACCACTGTGCATAATCGACTCATTTTCTTCTTCGTGGTCCATAATCAGTTTTCGATTTTTCCTTCTCAAAACAAAGCTTGTCGTCGGAGTATGATAAGTGGCTGCTTCCTTTTCACAACTATTTCCTTATAAACTATTTCTTCTCATCAAAATATCTTAGCTCGAGTGTGAAAGAACCCAAACTATGATGACTTGACTCATAAGGTAAAGTGTATATACAATATCTCTAAATGAATATGTGGAATAGTTTCAAGGAAACTCCGAGTCACTATAATCTTTCTTTCTTTCTTTTTTCTTTTTTTTTTAATTATTTTTTATTATTTTTGTAAGAATTCTTTTTTCAATCAAACAGCACTATTACAAATATCACCATCATTATATATCAAGAATCGCATAGCATTTTCAGAAAATAAAAATAAAAAATGGTAAATTCTTTAACAGAACGGCTAAGCATTAGCGGGCGATCTTTTCAAACATAACATCAGATTTGTCAAGAATGTCCATATGTTTTCTCTTCTTTGCTAGCTTTGTTGGGTTTTGGTATCCAGTTTGCTCATCAGTGAACTGAGCAGCAGTTCTAGCTCGCAAGTCTTCCAAGGTCTCTCCTTCCTTTGCTCGTTCCAATACCTGAAATTTAACGGAGTGATGATCCTTCTGTAAATAAACACACACACACACACACACACACACACAGAGAACTAGGACCAGTTGCCTACAATGAAACTCAACCAGGAGCCTATTTTTCCTGATTTTGGCCCCACAAGTGACTAACTATAATTGAAATTTATATCATTATAATCAGTTCCAGCTATGTACTCAACATCGGTACAGATGCTTAAGAATATTGAGGTATGCTATGGCCATCATACTGCTTCCTACATTTGCTGTTCATGATACTTCAAGAAAAGAGAACATGACCCAATCCTAGTAAATTTAACCAAACCACCCGTATGAGTTCCAAAAGCTTGACCAACAAATACGAGTTCACAGAAAATTGCTATAAAAAATAAAGTCATGCATAGAAAACCAGAACAGAATTATTTTTAGGTTCTAGAGAAACTGTAAGAAAACAAGAACTTACCAGATGCCGGCCGTACAAATGGACACTTGAAAGCTGTTGGAGAGCATTCTGAGCTTCCTGCTTCGTTACAAACTCAACAAACGCAAAACCTCTGTGGTTCCCTAACTTCATCGGTAACCTTAAACTTTTTACCTGCAAAATAGTCATATACATTTCAGGAAGAAATTAGAAATGTGATGTCCTAATAATGTATGAATCCATTCAGTCAAACATTCGTAAAAATTATGTATGCTGATAAAGATTCAATCACCTGGCCGAAAGGACTGAAAAGCTGTCTCAGATCTTTCTCTGTTGCCTCAAATGCAACATTTCTTACAATTAACTTGGTAGAACTCTTGTCTTTATCAACTCTTCTTGCAACTTGCTCATCCGATTTGGCATGGCAGTGTTGCAAAATTAGTGCATGGCCATCCAAAATTGTTCCCTGGAATGCAGACAAATAATTGTATATTACTTATTGACTAACCGTAATAACAAGAAACAAATGATTATCAGGTACATAATTGATTAAAAGTCTGCACCTGGATTACTATTTGCTTGTGAGAGTTTTTTTACCTGTAAATCTTTGCACACTTTTGTTGCTGTTTCAACAGAATCCAATTCGATGAAACCAAAACCCATGGAGACATTCTTTCCATTTTTCAAGTGCTTCTTAACCTGCAAATGGGCAATAGCATGTAAGTGAGCAAATACACAACAAAGGCACTACAGATTGATAATTGGTTGCTTAGAAAAGTAAGCATTACCTTGGCACTTTGAATTCTTCCCTCCTTAATCTTTTCAGTAAAATGCTTTTTCAAATTCTCATCAGATGTTCTAAAATTCAAATTTTTAACAAATAGAGACCGTGACTGCACAAGACAAACAAAAAGATGTCACCACTCACCAATCAAATATATCAGGGAGTTAAAAAGGTCAAGTAAGTTCATAAATTAGTTTAAAAAGCATCCATCATTGAAAACTTAAAAAACCAAATAATTAATAGGACTAGTGAAACGTAAACAGAAGTCTAAATTGTAACACTGATGATCTATAACATGATATTAAATTGCATTTCTGTTATGTAGAGAATTTGTGGCAGTTAGCCTTATGGGCCGTTAAAAACAAACGAAATGCAATCAACACTTGTACCAAAATATCCACTTAGGGAAGTTGTTAAAAGGTCAGATAGGATATTATGAGAAACTGTCACCTAAAGATAGCATAAGAATTCTAAAAATCTATCGTGAGACGCTGTCCTCTTCATTATTAGATTAGTACAATCTACGAAAGATAACATGAGCTCTGGGAAAGCAGTCCTCACAACAGTACAACTTGCAAGTGTAAGTAATTATCAATCATCAGAAACAACAAACCTCAACTCTATCAGGATCAACATCAACTCCAGATATTGCCTCAACCCCTTGTTCAATAATTGCTCTCTTCACATCATTTTCACCAACGACGCCATACTTCTGAGCATCAGCCTCCGATGTTGAACTTGGGGAGAGGATATTGGCAGGAGCCCATTCCAAATACAATGGAGCATCTCTAACAGTATATATTGACAGAGAAGTCTATAATCAGCAAATAATGTAACTAGAGATTATTCTATTAAAAATAAAAATTGGTCGTAATGAAGTTCTATAATGAGGGTAGCCGTAGGGTATTCACATGACAGATAAATTTGCTAACCACAAGAACAGTAACTACAAGCATTTGAAAGTCATATTCTGACTATATCACTGTTGAAAAGGCAGAGAATTATAAAATTTCCAGATACTCAGTTATTAGTAGTCAACAGCTAGCTAATTCTTTTTCTTCCATAGAGATTCCAAATTCTTTCGTAAGACTTCATTTTAGAGAACACTTAAGAATACGGATGAACTTACTTGTAACGCTTGTACGCTAGGCCTTTGAAAGCTGCACGTGCTTCATTTGCTTCAAGGAAAACAACCTGCAAAATCATGTGAAGGACATTAATAAAAGCAAATGAGGTTAAGAATCTGCTTTACACGTAATAATATTCCACATACAATACAAGTAATGCTTTCCATCTGTTGATATTAAGTAACAAGCACTCAGGATTGAAAACACAATACACTACGCATCTTATACTAATTTACTTCACATCTAACTAAACGATATTTGTTTGGGAGTCAGTGTTCCAAACCATGATGCAGATATTTACACTACTCATAGCAACATAAATGTTTTAGTACATATCAATTACTATCCCTAAGTTAAGAACATTATTAGTAGATCAAATACCAAAAAGTACAAATGATACGCATACACAATATTCTTGGTTGAAGAATTTGACAGTTATGAAATTTGTGAAAGATTTGAAATCCAGCACAGAAGGCAGATTCAAAGTAGTTGACGAATTAAAACCCTCGGATAGACGCTCTATATTTCAACCAAGATAAGAAAATAATATCATTAAATGAGTAAGGGTTAGTATCAAAAATTCAGGCACGTTCAGATCCATGTTATCATTATATGGGATGGTTGATATGATGAGTGCATACCAAGGCCAATGTTTTGGTTTGAGGAAGAATAATTTTATCCAAGCTTCCAAATTTGCCAAACATCTTCGTCAGATCTCCCTCAGAAGAGCCATATGGCAAATTCTTCACGAGTAGAACATGATTGCTTCTTTTGCTTCCATCGGTCTTTCCAGAGGCAAATTCCTCTAAAGCAGAAACGTTGATACCAGCATTTACTAAACCTTTTTTGTATCAGCAATGACGTGCGTCTCTCCCAAAGCAATGCGAACAGCTAAATCATCTGCTTCCCGGTCAAGAAAATCACTTTTACTTACTCCATATTTCCTAGCAATGTTCTCCACAACCTGTTTGATGTGGAAGAGAACAATACACAATAAGTTACTAAAGTCTAGAGGCCGAAGTAGCAATACAAAATGAGAAAACAACAACTGAACCCTGATTTTTGTGACCAAGGAAAATTAACTTCAGTAACAACACAAACTTCATAGAAAAACGTCTTCCCCTAAATTATGTAACCATTGGCTCTCATACATATCGCACCAGGTAGATTTTTCTGACAAGAATTATGTAAGAGCAAGGTAGTTATGTAAGAGATATGTAATTGGTTATCCTGTTATTATTTCAGACTGAATGGTGCAGAAGGACACTTTCAATCACGTAAATGAATCTGATGGAGGATAAGGATTGTTTAGCTAGTTTACATACTGTATCAGGGCGCATGAATAAACTGTTCCATGCTCGAGTATCTCCACCGGCTTCAGTTGCTTTTCTTTGGTCATCCTTTTGCTGCTTAAAAGTTTTTGAAGCTTGGCCACCAGCATTAGAGCTGAAAAACAAGTATAACAAACTCACTCGATAATGGAAAAAGTGAAAGGAAAAAAAAAAACATGAAAGACAAATAGACAGACAGACAAAAAAAGATCAACCAGTAAACCAATTTAGTTCAGATGCTTACTCTTGTTTCATAGAAGTGTTTTGCTGTTTTGCTGGTAGAATATGCAATAACCTGCCCTGGAAAATTGAATTGTCTAACTCTTCAAATGCCCTGAAACGACAAGTCAGATTGATAAGAAACTGAAGAAGAAAATACGTAGAACCACATTCAAAGAATTTACGATCTGCGAATCCCCAGTTATGAGCACTACAGTAGTATGATTAGCAACTATGAGCAAAATCAAAGTGGTTGCATCTTCATGCAAAAATCATTGGAAATGATTCACCAAGTACACAGGTATGGTTACCAAATACCAAGGTACGACACCTTTATGATAGAGCTAACTCAGTGTAAACTAGGCACAACATGAATATTGGGCATCTACTTTCTTAGATTATACAATTTGCGCATTCCCAAACTAAAAAGATAGCACAACTGAAACAATAACCAATTGAAAGATGTTAAATTGAATCCAAAATACAGTACCTAACTGCAAATTCTGGAAGTGTATAGAGAACATATGCAATTCCTTTTGATCGTTTGGTATCTCTATCAACAACAAGATGGACCTCTGAAATATCACCAAATTTGCTAAAAATCTCCGTCAGATCTTCCTCACTATTCCGTCATCAATACAAAAATTCATTCAAAAAGAAAAAAAACATATATATCAGTTTATTAGACACCCAACAGGTAAATAGAAATTGAAGAAGCCTGAATGAAAGGTCAACATACCTCGCAGTGTATGGAAGATTGCGAACAAAGAGACGCCCTGTCTCAAGAATCTGTTTTTTAGCATCATCTAAGACTGACGATGGGTCCTCAGGCTCAACCATCTCACCATCAGATCCTCCAGGAGAACCTTCCTCCTCTTCCATCTTTTCTTGAGAGGCCTCTCTAGTATAGTCATCAGTCGGTTCTTCTGCGTACACTACCCTAACAGCTTCGGCTTCACTATTTGGACCATCTCCACTCTCTGAACCAGAATCGGAATCAGAATCCGACCAATCCTTTTTCATTTTACTCTTGAAATAATCCATATCAGAGAGATCTTCAGTTTTAGGTAGAACATGTGTTTCTTTCTTTGCTGAATCATCAGATGGCCCATTTTCTTTTTCAGCATGCTTATCTAATTTCACCTTTGATGGATCCTTCCGTTTCTTGTCTACCTTGTCAGAACGAGTTTTTTCAACACCTCCTTTTCCAATTTGGTCAGTTAGAGTACTTCCTAATGTATCATTCCCCCATAACTTCGTCTTACTCCGTGGTTGCATTACTTCAAGAAACTCTCGAAGTTGAGGGTCATCAATCTCCAAGTCTTTTTTATTTTTCTTTAATTCTCCTTTATTGATTGAGCTTTTAGAACCACCACCACCAGTAGTTTTCTTACTTTCATCTACTGTCTCTTCTTTTTTCGTAACGGAATGACGACTCCATGGACGTGGAATATTTGCATCCCCAACTTTATGAGCAATCTGGATACAATCAATATGACATTTTCTATAAGAACAACAACTAAGTAACAGTAAACTTAACCTCTCCCTCTTATACGTTTGTTCATATCAACAGTACTTAAAATGCACCTCACCTCACATGTAATTCTAGATGTATCCATGTAAGAATTGTTGAAGTACTTAAGAGCTTCTTCAGCTTGTTGCTCCGTTCGAAACCCGATAAAAGCAAATTGTCTACTCTTACCGTCTCTGATAACAATAATAATACAAAATAGTTACTTCCCCTGGTTCTCATTCATTCAAAATTCAAAAGAAGCGAAATAGTTGATTTAAAAGATATAAGAAGAAGGATTGTTTAATTTACCTAGTTCTCATGAGTTTAGCATCAGTTACTTCCCCTTTCTGAGAGAAGAAGTCTCTGAGATTATCTTCAGCAACATATTTTGGCAAATTCTTCACACATACGCGTGACCTAATAAATCAAACAATGTTAAAATCAAAACCACATAGAAAAAAAAAATTATCTAAAAAAGACCAAAATCATTCAACTGGGATAGATACAATTACACTTACATTTCACTTTAAAATCGAGATTAATCAATAAGAAACTCCTACTGACTGGGAACTGTGAAGATAGAGCTTAGAAGAGAAGAAAATTTGGAATCAATAAGACAGAGTGAAGGTTTTGAGACGGCGGAGGTAGGCGGTGGTGAGAAGGAGAGAGCAAAGTCGGAAGGAGGAATTAAGAGGGAAAGTTCAGTGCAGCGCTATTGTTTTGTTTTTTTTGAACCGAAACCTGCCGTTATAATCGCAGACACTAATCCGCTTACTTTCCGTTTTTACCCTTTGAATATGCTAACTCGTCTGTGAAGGTGAGCCAAGTTATCTTTTTGTGGAAATTATATAAATAGCTTTCATTTTTCTGGCTAGTCTACATCAAACACCTAGGGTTGTCAACAACCCGGATTACGATTAACACTTAACGTTAACGGATATTGTCATACTCTGTCATATAAGACACTGTGAGCCGATCGCTCCCCATTAAAATTATTTTGCGTCTACACAAACACCTTAACCGATATCCGTTAAGTTCCGACGGAAATATGAAATTCAAAACCATTACCGTTACATTGGACTTACCGGTTAACGGATAATTTTCCGGTACCATCCGTTAACCCATGAACCCCAAAACTCTGTTCCATCAAGAACCCTAAATTCAATCACCATCACCGATTTCATCCTATAAAACTTAGCTTCATCTGTAATACCACTCCAAAACCTCAATTCATTCATTACCCATTTCAACTCATCATCCTAGAACGTAAATTTCATCATCAATTCATCCTCTGAGTTCTTCTTATAAACCCTAGCTTCTTCAATTATTCCCCAAACAACCTCCGAACATCAATTAATCAACAACCCTTTCATTCTCTGACTATCAGCATCTCAACTTACTGATCAATTCCAAAAAACTTCGAAGATTCCAAACAACTTCGAAGATAATTCTACAAACCCTAATTTGATTTCTTCTGATTTCTTTATTTAATTCATAATTGATCTCTTCCCTAATTCACAGCAACATCATCTTAGTCCTAGTTTACATATTTTCGTCCATTGATTCTGCTCGACAATACCTCACTTTCAGTTCACAATCACTCAGAGAAGAATAGAGGAAAGAAACGAGAGGAAAGAAGAAGAATGACGAAGAAGAATGAATATTTTGAACTTATCTTCTTGGTCGACTAGTCACATTATCGGTTAACGGAAATAGGCCAACCGTTGTCGTTACGGTAGGATGAAATTATCCGCTACGTTATCGGTTACGGTTAACCTGGTTCTGATAACTAACTAAACCTAACGGCAACCGGGTAATCGGATTCGGCTAACGGTTAACGGTTTTCCATTGACAGGCCTACAAACACCCCTACCCATTATAATAATGCCCCTCCGCATTTCGGAAGAAATAAATTTTACTCGTAATTCCACAAATACCCTCTATACACGATTAAAGAAAGAAAATTCCATCGTTTCCTTTTCAATTTTAGATCTGAAATTTTCAATCTCTCTTCCTCTTCCTTTCCATCCATCACTGTTTTTCTCCACCTTGTTTCCATCGGGATTAATGGTGTTGGTGGTGTTGGTGGTGGAGGATATCAAATTTGTACTAGTTAATCCGTCGAATTGATTTTCCTTATTAGATTCATAAATCTCTGTTATATTTGTTGACAATAGTGGCGGTGGTGGAGAATGTCAAATAGTGGTTCCTTTACTTAACGATGATGGTGATGACATCGAAGGAGGGTATCAATCTCTGTTTTATTAGTTGTTGATGATGGTATGGCGGCGGTGGTGGTGGTGGTGATGGAAGAAAAATATTAGTGAAGATGTATCACTTTTGGTTGTGAAGATCCGCAAACTGGTGATCTCTGTAGTGTAATGGATCACCCACTAACAAGAGTATAATTAGTATTTTCATTCCTTGGGTTACGGTGGGATGAACATTAGTGGTGGTGCGATGGTTTTTTGTGTGATTAATCCTCCTCTTGTGATAGTCTTTTCTCATTCAAATTTTAATCGAAGGTATGATTTTAAGACGAAGTTTTTCATTTTAGATAACGTATTTTATAATGGTTTGATGTCTTTGTGCATGCAATAACGTCTAGTGTGCTTGATTTTTGATTTTTGTTTTGCTTGTTCAGTTTCAGTCAGTGACAATCAATAATTGTTTATATATATTGGACTGATGCGATGCAATCATGTAAGCTAAAAATTTAGAGCTTCATAAAAACTAGTGAGAACCCCAATTTAATTTTAAACTTTTCATTTTGTAAATTTATAAACAACGACATGCTAGATATACCTTTTGTTTTAAGTGTTTGTTAATATATTTTTAATCCTAATCACTTGTTTACAACTTTCTACATTGAATATTTTCGTCTTTTCATGAACTGCATTGTTTCATACATTTTTTTTTCCGACATGGTGTTATTAGAAAGATATATAATGAATAGTGGTATGTTGAATTTGTGGTGCAAGGGTAGCACGACTGACTTCGCGTCGGATGATGCGTGTTCGATTCACGCCAAGTTCACTTATTCGTGTATGTCAATTTTTTGGTGTTAACTTGGGTTGTTGACTCCGTTTACTGGGATCAACTTGGTTAGTTGACCCAAAATAACTAGAATATTTTTTAGTATTGTGTCAAGATTGGTTGTTGACTCCATTCACTGGGATCAACTTCGGTTGTTGATACATATATTTTATTTTTTATTTTCTGATTTTTATTTTTTGGGATCAACTTCGTTTGTTGACACCACATTTGTTGGGATCAACTTTGATTGTTGGCACCATAAATGATTTGAACATTTTTTGTATTTTTAATTTAGGTATCAACTTTAGTTGTTGATACCATATTTTTTGGATCAACTTTGGTTGTTGATACCATATTTTTTGGATCAACTTTGGTTGTCGAACCATACATAATTTGATCATTTTTGAATTTTTGATTATGGGGGATCAACTTCGGTTGTTGACACCATATTTTTGTTTTTTGGGATCAACTTCGGTTGTTGATACCAAATTTCGGCGGTGTTGCTGATGGCGGCGTCGGTGGTGACGGTGGTGATGGCGACGGCGGTGGTGGAATGGTGGTGGAATGGTGGTGACTGTTAGTAGGTGGTGGATGGTTGTTGAATGTTGGTGGTGGTGGTGGTGGTGGTGGTGGTGCATATGTGGTGAAATGGTAGTTGAATGTTGGTGGTGGTGGTGGATATGTGGTGGTGCTAGTGGTTGTGGAATGGTGGTAGTGGTGGCGGGTAAGTGGTAGAGAAAAAAAAATTGTTGTATTTTGAAATTAAAAAAGAAAACATTCCATGAGTAAGGGTATTAAGGTAATCTAATATTAAATGGATAAGGTAATTAAATGATAGGGGTATATTTATTGTTGTATAAGGGTATATTTGTTGGGTGTCAAAACTAGGGGTATATAATTAATGTACCCTTTTCTTTTTTTAAGAGACAAATTTTACGCCTTGTTTGTTTTTTCGAGACTCATCCGAGTCGTCTAAATCTGACTCGTTTAGATTTGGTTGATATCACATGACTCATTTGGATTTGACTCAATATTTGTGTTCTTAGTCAGATTTGACTCATCTAACTCAAAAATATGTGAGCGGCTTGGTCCCATGAATCAGGGCATTTTATTCCCTGACTCAAACGGATCCGAGTCAGGGGTTAGGTCTAAGTCAAATCTGAATCAAAAAAAAAAAAAAAAAAAAAACAGACTAAACCCGAGAAAAAACACATTCATAGAGTCGAGACTCAAGATTGGAATATCTAACCTTGAATGTAAGAGTCGACTGTTTTAGGAGATCGATAAACAAACTCTAAGATTCTATAGCAGGGATTTGAAGGATTTTAATTTCAGACTTCAAATGTGAGAGGTTAGTTGGTTACTCATATAGGAGAATAACGTCACGGCATCTGCAATTGCAAAAACCGTAGAAGATGGCATTTTAGCGTGATTGCATTGCTGTTAAAATTTGTTGAAGCATATCTCAAATTGGTTATCATAATTGGAGTTCTTCCAAGGACACTGCCTGGATAGGGAAACTTGAAACGCATCTACATCTCGTTCGGTAAGATTGCATTACTGTTAAAATCCTCTGAAACTTTTTTACTTATGATTTCTTCCGTGTCTTTGATTCATGTGATGATAAAACCTCCTCAGGACAATCTGACTTCTATTTAGCTTTTCGTAAATGGTGCCCATCTTTTCATCCTGGATTTAGTTGTTTTTTTTCTTTTCTTTTTGGCAATCATTTTCTTAGTGGGATCTCTCGGAGGGAGCTTGAAAAAAGGTTTTGATCAAGATGGGCAATCGGTTTTGTTCAAATTGACGAGTTATAGATGCTTAATATGGTATTCTATCGGGTTTCGAAGATGGTAGTCTCGTATGATTACTTTGGATACAAGCACATGTAGAGCTTGGAATCAGTTCTTGGGGAATACCGACGACAACTTGATGGTGCAGTCTAAATATTATGAAGCTGGTGCATAATAGTTTGTTTTTGCATTTCAACAATATTATTTTTTTCAGAAAAGGAGGCTAGCCTCCAACTTTCATATAGATAATAAACCGATTTGAAATCGGAAAGATTACAACATGTTTCCATCATACTTAGAGGTTTCAACATACAATGACCAGACTCACCAACAGAGATACAAATCATAATTTGAAGAAAGCATCTAACCATTTCGTATCGATTCCTAAGTAACATGACAAGTTTAAATGGCCAGGTTTGGATTGAGACCAGCTCTTCCAAACCTATTAACAAATCCACGTATAGTAGATGTGTTAGGATCCAAAGATTCAACCATTCTCAGGTTTTTTTTCATAGTGATAGTAACACAAATGACAATGGTATATTAGAATCCATGGTTTTCAACAGAGACAAAGTGATACAAGTAGCACATGTAACCTAAATCGGTTTTCTTGAGGCGAAATCGGGCTGACTCGGTCTGAAGCTTCTTCTGAATCGGTTTTCTACATTCATTTGTTGTTGGTGTCTTTGTTGTTGATAGTGTCTTTGGTGTATTTAGTATCTTAGTTGTTGCTGGAGTCTTTGAGGAAGATCTAGTTATTGAAGTTGGAGGTCCATTGAAGTTGTTCTTCTTCTTGATAAATATAACAGAGTGTTGATGGTGGATTTTCATTTAAGGTTAAAATTGTAAAAACCATAAAACTATGCGCTGACATCTTGTAAAAGATAAGGCCATCAATAAGTGTTGGATACTCCCTCACTTAATTCACCTAGAATGGAGCATGTGGAAACAATCCCATTCTATGGATACACGAAATTCATCCAGGTTGGAGCATGTAGCAACAATCCCATATACCCTGTGAATTTCTAGCATTATTAATTAATGCGCAATCAGCCTTGTATTTCCTGTACTCATTATCAGTGCGGCATGACGACTGAGTGTTACTCTTACAGAGCAACACGAACCTCCAAGCATTATAATGAAACCATGTACGAAATACCCGTACAGGATGACTCTCGGTGTGTTATACTAGCCCGATTGAGCCCTCTCGGTGTGTTATACTAGCCCGATTGAGCATCCGGATCGACCCTATCATCCGGATATGATCGCATTCATCCAACTCCACAAGCATGATTGGATGACCCAGGATCAATTCCATCACCCCCAAGCGGTATGGAATACCCACCGCCGACCCCGCATGGTCGGCCATTGGCCTAGCTTGCCAAAAAACGTTCATACCAAGCGGTATGGACGGAAAACCCTAAATTAGGGTTTGCGGCATATTACATGTGTCGCAAAATGCAGTCTCAACCATCCATCTTCGCAGGTATAGATGGAGGGTGTAGATGTAAACTCAAAGGGCCCGAGCATGTCAACACAATCACCGAGAGACCGCCTACACACTTGACCAACCGGTCAAGACCAACCATGATTGGTCGTAACAAATTCGTGTGCCCAAACAAGGGGTGACGCACGGCTTTGAAATCCAGAATTAGGGTTTTGAGCATCACAAGCGTCCATCTTCTCCCCACGAATGGAGGGTCCAAGATTAGATTAAGCGAACCGGTCATACCAAAGATGACCACCGTGGACACATCTATTCCCTCACCCGATCGGCCAAGGCATATCATGCTCAGCTAATTCAAAACGCACGCCCAAACTAGCGTGGTCACACCTCCCAAAACCACAAACCGATCTCGACCGCTCAACTTCATTTGGACGATTTGGATGGCTCAGATCACGTTTTTATGGGATATTCAGGTATAGGCGTAAAGACCAGCCTACCACCTTCACACCAAGCCAATCGGCCAAGACCGACCAAGATTGGTCGTCTTGGAACGTGTGCCTGAAGTGGGCGTGACGTGCGGCTCTTGCGGCACTGGTTTCCTGTCGCAAACCGATCTCGACCACTCAACTTCTCCGGATGAATTGAGTGACCCAGATCATACTTTCGTGAGGTAATGGGGTATAGGCGCCTACACCATCATGCCGTCTACACGCATGTATGGTCGGCCTAGCCAAAGTTGTATCCCATGCTTGGTTTCGACCAAGTCAAGAGTGATGCTGCGCACCTCTTCAAAACCCTAATTTCATTAACGGTCGCGCAGATGAGTGTCTCAAAGATCATCTCATCCGTCCAACTTCACCACTTGGTTATACAACTGCGTCGGAGTTAGTTGGTCGTGAGGCGTCATTACCCATCACTTTACCACACCATGATGCAAGCGATACACATAAAATACACACGATACTTCACAAGTATCAACTTCCTGAATAACGCATTATTCAAATTAGCATCACATGCTACATATCGTGGATCCACGATCCACACGTTCCAGACATCGATCATGTCACAAACTGGGGGATACATACTGGGGTATTGGTCTGGCGGTTTACAGCGTGCAGCGTGCAACGCGCCATCACAAGAACGTGTTAGGAAGTTATGGACGATTAGCGGTGACGGGAGAAGTGGGCAAGACTAATCGTGTAAAACTGACACACAACTCCACTACTCCGCCACTCCACTTCCCACGAGAGACGTGAATAAGGCTCAATGACTTGTATAAATAGGTTCTCCTCCCTATTTCCACCAAAAAAGAGCAAGTCCAGACAAAAATACAGAAACCAAGTGTTAATACAAAAACGTATTCCAACACCCAGAGCCTACTTGCATCAATCGTAAGCATGCTCATCTTTCTATTACAAGTCATTCATAGCCAACACCTTCACTTCAAATCTCAACAACCCCATCTCCTTCACTTTGTGGACCTAAGATCAACCCCATCTCCTTTAGGGACTTGCTTTGTGACCGAAACAAGCACTCACCGCAACATGCATTTGTTTAGGGTTTAGATTCATTCCTCATCCACAAATTACCAAATTCGTCAGGAGTAGTTTTCACCCATAAACACAGATGAATAGGTGGATGGGGTTATTGAAGCAATTGTTGATAGAGTTGTTTTTGTTGTTACTAAATGATTTTGTTACTGCTATTTCAATCACAAAAGAAGAAGTCGTTCTTCTTGTTAGAAAATAATTACAACCCTTTGCTGCAGCTAACCAAAAAACAACAAGAACAAGCAAATATGAAGAATACAACAAAAGCAAAAAAACACCCAAATCTAGTTAATCCCAAGATTAAAAACTGATATACAAAGGAAGCAAATGAAAATTAAAACTAATTATATAGCTGCAACTGTCAAAACACCTCTTAAGAGCTAACAAGAAGTGATTTGATTAAAAATTAAAAAACGCCCAAATCTAGAAACCCTAGAAAAAGAACTGAGATTCAAAGAGGCAAAGGTTAAATAATCTAATTCTACAGCTAATAGATGAAGGTAAACAAGAGGAGAAGGATTTAATTGGAGCCGATCTGAGCAGAAAGAGATTCAAAATGTTAGGGTATCTGGTATTTTTAATATTTTTGAGAGAGAGGGCGAGAGAAGAAAGAGAAAGAGCCTACTGATGTTTCACATACGAAGAAAGAGAAAGAGCCTACTAATGTTTCAACAATAAGGTTAGTTCCCGGTGTTATAATGTATTTTATTTACACAAAATGAAATGTAATTGGATTCATCCATTTAAGCAAAGGAAAGAAATCTTCAAAACGGAAAGCCTCCAACAATGTCACCGCTTTTCTTATCAACCCCATGAATCTGTCAGTATGTTCTTTGTTAGATTTGTCATCCAGTGAACACCTAAATACAATAGTGTGTGACATAGTTAACAATATCCCAGTTGGAACTTGATATTTAGGTAGAATATCTTCCACAGTTCAGTGCGGAGATTTCAGAGTTTTATTTATACTTGAAAGGAATGTTATTGCAGTTACATAAGTTGTTACAGACTCTAACAATTCAAGACTTTTACGAAATCAAAACTCTGACTAACAGAACATAAACTTAGCCTTAGGAATCTTCCTAGTTACTCGGTCTGCTGACCGACTTAATGTGACTCAGTTGTAGTGCTAATCTTATTATCGCTAACATCCCACCTCAAGTTGTACCGGATCTGGCGAATGTGCAACTTGGAACGTATTATTTGAAACCTTGGTGTTGAGAGACCCTTTGTAAAGATATCCGCCAATTGATCCCTAGAAATGATGAACCTTACACTTAGCTACTTATTAGCAACTGGTTCTCTCACAAAGTGATAATCAGTCTCGATATGTTTCGTTCTAGCGTGAAATACCGGATTGGAAGTTAGATATGTGGCTCCCAGGTTATCAAACCACAGAATTTGAGCAGATGTAATAACTCCCAACTCCTTCAGCAAAGACCGAATCCATATGATTTCTGACGTTGCAATAGCTACTCCTCGATACTCTGCTTCTGTACTTGACTTGGATACAATCTTTTGTTTGCGTACACTCCAAGATATCAAGTTTCCACCAAAATAAATACAATATCCAACTTGGTATCAGCCATCGATCCAAAACACGCTTCAATTCAAACACAAAAAACCCTAATACAATATCAATGGCAACCAACACAAACAGCCTCAAAAATATTCAAATCCACCATCTTGTTACTTTGAAACTCACAAAAACTAATCATTCCCTTTGGAAAACACAATTCAAACCTATCCTCAAAGGATATGGTCTCACTAGTTTCATTGATGGAACTCAGGAAAAACCACAAAGAACCCTTCCAGATTCAGAAGTTATAAACCCTCTGTTCACAGAATATGAAGCTCAAGATTCTTTGCTTGTAGGATGGCTAAATTCTACCCTAACTCCAAAAGTTTTGTGTCATGTCAGAGGCTTGGATACAACAAAGCAAGTTTGGGATAAACTTGAAAGCCACTTTGCTCCTAAAACAAGAGCTCACAAGATGAACCTTAAAAAACAACTACATTCGATGAACAAAGGTAATAAAACTCTCAAAGCCTTTTTAAGTGAAGCTAAAAATCTTTTTGATCAGCTTGCAGCGATTGGGTATGATGTCTCAACTGATGAGATGAAGCAAGCCATCAGTAATGGATTGAATCAAACTTATGATCCAATCGTTATTGCTTTAAGCACCATTGAAGAAATGGACATGGACACGTTCTGTCCTCATCTTCTCACATTTGACATGCGGCTGGAGCAGTAACTTGCCTTAATTCAGCAACCCATTGCCAATATTGCTGCTTCAAACTCAGCGTCCTCTAGCAGATCTGGTGCAAGGAACAACAATCAGCAGAACCGTGGGTTAAATCAAATGCGAAATAACAACTTCCAGCGTCGCAATCAGCCTGGTCCAAAAATCTTTGAACAACCATGCCAGATATGCAAGAAAAAGTATAGCCCGCGTCACATTAATGGTGTCTCTTTGTTTAGACAATCGATCCTTCTGAGAAATTTATCAACTTCTTCTTTCCTAAAATTAAAGACTGGATCTTCTTTATGCTCAACAATTCAAGAACACAAGACTTTCTTACTTTTCTCCAGTAGTCACCATATGGAGCTAAAGATATATCATTACCAGCATAGAAGATAACTGTTGAAACTTTAACAGTAATCTTATCTGCGAAAATAAGATCATGGGGTTTTACAATTTGAGCTTCCATCTCTGAAGATGAAACTAATCCAAGAATTAGAAAAAGACCATGTGCTACCAATAGTCAAATCATGTAGTTATTGAAAAATAACTTCATTGTGCCCGGTTAGGACATCTGGTGTTCACCCAGGCAACCCTAGTTGGCAGCTGACATATTTCATTTTTGGAAATTGGAAAACTCGTAACATCTCGTTCCATTCTGACTCAGTAATACCAGTAATACTGCAGTTTTCATTGTTCCCAATCATCATTTTGATATTAAGATCCTACCACATCATATGAGGCCTTGAAATTGTATCTCATGTGTCCAATTTACTTTAGCAGTGTCTTTAGCCATATTTTTTTGAGAGGAAAGGATGTGTAAAAATAGTTTATGAAGATAACTCGATTGGTAAAATGGTTTCTTTTTTTTCCTCAAAAATAAATAAAAAACTTTTGGACCACCATTACTAGTTTCTTAATTAGTTAAAAGTGTTTCCAACTGGAGACCACTAGTGAACTTCACATTCACTTGCCAACCTATTTCAGGAGTTAATACTTTAAAAAAATGAAATTAAACGAGAGTTTCCTGAAATTGTTAAAAAGCATAAGGAGATTCCAAAAGTTAACTTACCTTAAATTCAAATATTAGTGATTGACAGAGATGGTGAACTGAAATAGTAGCTGAAGTTTTGCTGATACTACAACTCCTTCAGTCTATGGTCTTCATAAAATGGCAAAAGAGTATTTGTGCGCAAGCCAATTCCACATCGTATGAATTATTTAGCAGTATATTGGTAAAAATAATGATAAAATACTTCTAAAGACTTGGTTTCAATTCCTTGTAAAACATAGGATTTACAACTGTAGACCATAAAAGTTAACTATGAATCTCAAGTGCACATAGTTATACTTTATACTTTTCCTTAGTAGGGGATTCAAATGATCTAATACATTATATCGCCAAATACAAAAGACCATGATATTGTCTGGACTTTACCTACTAATTCTACCACTAGATATCAGACAAGAATGAGCAAAAATCACTAATTGGTATAAAATCTATGTATACTTAATATTACCTTATACCTAGCACGTGGATCTCCATCTCTTAGAAGTCGCAACTTCAATCATTTTCATCTTCTTTGTCTTTTTATCTATTCATCGACTCACCATAAATCTGCCTTATCTTTCTTCTTCTTTCTCTTTATTTATTTCTCAACTACAATTGTTACACAGACAACTAGCTAAGTTTTGCTAAATTTATATATACATATTTGCTGTAGAATTACAAGTAACACACATCAATAAAACTTGTGTATATAACAACCAATCATTACATTGGAAAATGTAAAAAGATAATAATAATAAAATAAATACGAGAGATATAGTGTTAATATGTGGCAAAAAAAAATACTGAAAATCCTAATATTAGTTCACAAATAAAATCATCATTATATTGTTTATTGCAATTTCATCACAAAATTCATAATTAAAATCATGAATTTAATGAAAAGTATCATGTATAATTTTCTATTACACACTTCTTATATTAAAAACTAATCCTAATTGCACGTCCATCTAATAATTAAACTAATCATAATTATAATATATAATGACAAATGCACAAAAAATTGCAAACCTTTGATTAAATAAAACGATCGAGTGATTATAAGAAACCATGTTTACTCGTCCGTAATTTAAAAAAAAAAAAAACTTATCAAAATACATAGTTAGCGAGGTACTTGAACATCGATATTGAATGATATGTATATGACAAAATTATACTATAAAATAACACAACAAACACTAAGCAAAGATTCACTTTAAGCGCATGCATAAGTCTCTTCTTTGGAACCTTTCAAATATTGCAAATTGATATGATTCACTCTAGGTGCATGTAAACAAGACTAAAAACATATGAAATATTTGGTCTTGTAATAGTAAGATATATAAGTTTACCAACTAATATTTGGAATTGACCACTATCAGAAAGTAAATTCACCACTTTCAACAAGCTTTCTGTAACGATTGATAGGTGTTTTTAATAGTTTTTCACCCAAGTTTCTTATTTCTTTATAATGGGTATTGTAGGATCAGAATATCGCGACATCAATACCTTGCGAGATCAATAAACGACAGCATGCGAAGGCGTCGCAGAAGAGTAATATAAATGACGCAATGAATGACGACATCCAAAACACGAGAAAGATGTGAAGATCTAGCGAGGTTTAGGAGAGTCGCGAGATTATATACTTGTACACTTGTGATATTTCGCAAGTCATTCCCGAAAATAAAGGACAACTTAGCTATCATCCATTATGTAATACCCTATATAAAGAGCCGAGCAGGCCTATTGGAAGGGATCCTTTTTACGAAGTGTTGAGCAAGTCATTAAGAGAGAGAAATTTATAGTGATTGTAATTTCTTTAGCTCTTTTCCATTTTATCTTGTAAACATTCAAGAAGTTAATCAATAAAAATTATAATTGTTCATCTTAAAATGGTTTGATTGAGTGGAATCTTGTGAGGGGTGTAGTGTAGGATTTCCTGTAACTACATATTGGAGCTAGAAACAGGGAAAGATTAAGAGCATAAATGGAAGAACAAGAACTGGAGGAAGCAATTCGCCAAAACAATCATGATAATCGAGAAAGAAGGCGAGAACAAAATCGCAACAATGGTAATATCAATGAATAATATGAAAGAGTACAAAGGAGAACCGATAAGCAGCAAAGAAAAGAAAATGATAGATATAACGGTGTGCGAATTCGTGAAAGAGATGAAGGAGAAGATCGCAGAGGAAGACGAGAAGAGAATATGAACAAGAAAATCAAAGCAGACATGAACGCAGAAGAAGAGAGGCGGAACTTAAAAGACCAGTGGATCCAAATTCTGATGTAAATGAACAAATCTTGAGAGAATTAGCAGAAATGAGAGGAATGCTGGAATGAGACAATTGGATGAGGCCATCGAAGAAGCTGCGAAAACTCCATTTACACAAGAAGTACAATTAGGAGGACTACCCCCAAAGTGTAATTTACCTGCGTTAACCAAAGATTTTTGATGGAACAACTTGTGCAATACAACACATCAAAGCTTATGTGAGATGCATCTTACAATGGGAAAATCATGATGCTATACTGTGCAAGTATTTTGCATCAAGTTTGACAGGAGAAGCGCTGAAATGGTTTGAAGGCTTACCAAGAAACACAATCACATCATTCAACCATTTACAAGCTATATTTTTAGGGGCGTACATAAGTAATAATTCCTCGCGACCGGGTATTGAAGATGTATTTGGGTTAAAACAAAGGGTTGGCGAAAGTTTGAAACTTCTGACCGTGAGGTGGAAGACAATGTGTAGCGATATGGCTGGTCGTGTGGATGAAAGATATCTCATTTTATCATTCATTAACTCTATGTTCGCAACCAATCTGTTATACATTCAAGTTTTTAGAATCAAGAATACAATCACAATGACTGAGTTGCGAGAACTTCAGGAGGAGTACATTGCTCTAGAGGAGAAGCAAAATGAGATGGAATCATACCCTGTTGCGAATACAAGTTCAAGAGCTGCGAATGCAAGTTTGTTACCTAAATTGATAAACATAGTGGCGAGCACCTCGCAGGTTCAACAAGGTCAACAAGAAAGGATAACGGGTGATGATCAGCAAAAGTTAGTAGCCATGGGAAGTCGTGATCAGGAAGAATTTGAAAGAGAGAGAAACTTCTATAACCGAGGCGGAAATAACAAAATTCAAAGACTTGATCATCCGCAAGAAGCTTACGGAGGTCAAAGGAATAATTATCATAGAGGGCAGCGAGGTCATAGGGTTGTATGGGAGGAAATCAAGATGCCCCCACTGAATGCTAGTGTGGAAAAGATATGGGAAGCTATAATCCTGATGGAAAACATACCTTCACCATGGAACATGGGAAATGAACCACCTCCGGGTGACAGAAGTCATGAATTCTGTTCCTATCACCATTTTCATGGACACCTAACGAATGATTGCAGAAATATGAAAAGAATCATCCTCAGAATGATAGACCAAGGGAAGCTAAATCATTTCTTAAAACGTGAAGAGAAGACTCAACCATTACCATCACCACCAGAAATTCACAAAGTAAACACAGCAAAAGGGAAAGAAACATTTGTGGTAGAAGTTGGAGCGAAAGCCAAAAACTTGTTTTGCAACTCTATCGTGCATTCGTACAGGACAATTGAAGATTTTCATGATAGTGTACTCAGTAGGGTTTTCGCAAGAGATGCTGATAATAGAGAAGTAATGAACATCGCGAAGACTTCTCCACTAAAGGAATGGCAAATGCAGATTATTTCTTTTACCGCAGAAGAGGTACCTGAGGGCGGAGAGATGCATGACAGCCCATTAGTGGTAAGATTAGAGATTAACCCAAAACCTGTTGATGATGAGGATGATGAGGCAGAAAATTCATGGGCAATCAATAGAATCTTAATTGATACTGGAAGCTCTGTAAACATCCTTTTTTATCATACTTACAAGACTATGGGAGGGAAAGACGAAGATTTGATACCTTCAACTTACAAGATCTATGGTTTTAATGGTACTGCCAATAAGCCTAAAGGAGAAGCTCATATGCGAATACCATTGAAAGGATTATCAATTGGAATTTTGTTTTGCATAGTCGATGTGGAGTCCCCCTATAACGCATTGATTGGGCGACCTTGGTTACATGAGATCTTGGGTGTAGCATCGACTTATCACCAGTGCATCAAATTTCCTCATCCCAGTGGTGTTGGAGTTATAAAAGGAGACTGGGTTGAGGGACAAAAGTGCTATGAGGTTGATGTGGAATCCTGCGAGGAAAGAGTTGCTCAAAAGAAAAATTGGAAGCAGAGCGTCAAAGAAGAACAAAGAAGAGAAGACTGATGGTGAACACCATAGAAGTGAGAGATGAAGATATGTTGCGAAGCCAATGCCTGAAGACAGTCGGAAATCGCGATGGTTTCGCAAAAGGGAAGGCAGTATCGGAAAATTTGAATAGTACAGAAGCAGAGAGTAATAAAAGTAAGAGGTCTAAGAAATGAATAATTGATTTTAGATTTGCGAAGGTGTAAAAAAAAAAAATTGCTTTGAGTGACAAAAGACATGTCAAAAGTACAAAGAATATAACGATCGAAAGAGGAGTACGCGAAAGCCTCGCGAGACAGAATATATGAAAAGTTGTTTAAAGAGTTACAGTGAGATTACTTCAAACAAAGCAAGACTATGCGATAATTTCGCAAAGATAATGAGAAGAAACAATCAAAAATCAATAATATATACGAATGGGACGAACCTTTATGGCGTACACCCTAGTTCGCGAATGATATTTCGCAAGAGGCAAATGTAAGACCTAAAGTGCGTCATATAAGGGGGTATCTCTTGACATGGCTCAGGGAAAAGGTTACACCGCTCCCGGAACCTGAGTCATGGAAATTTGGGTTCAATAAAGCCCGTCCGGGAGAGATACCTTGGATTTCCAACTATATATATAAGGTTATACCCTGGTTGGACGACCGAGGGTCTCTTCCAAGGAGTCAGTGTATGACCAAGGCGCCGAGGTACACGGTTGAGCCAAGAGTGCCTGGGGCATTTGAAGTGTCTCGGCCATTCTTGGCAAGTCTTGGCACATGCTTCACTCGGCCCGAAGAAAACTCCACTTATGGTGCAGTCTCGTAACCATAAACCCTATAGGTATAAGGGATAAGAGGCTTCGAAAACAACTGGTTGTTGTTAAGATCGTATGGGAGGAGCTAGTCTTGTATGGCCGATGTACGCCTCCTTGAAGGGGCAACCAGGGAGGTGATAAGGGCGGCACCCTCCATTAGGGAGCTGATAAGTGTCTTAATACGCAAATGTCATGAGGCTTTATTTTCGCAAGAAAATTTAGGATTATCATATTTGTGCGATGATCCTGAAGAGGCAATAATACTAATGCGAGGGTAAGACGAGATCAATGGGTCTTTACATGAAAGTGTAAAGACGTCCTGCTATTTCGTCGCAAGACGGCAATGTCATGGGGCTTTATGTTCGCAAGAAAGTTTAGGCCTGTCATATTGTCGCAATAAAATTATCCTGCAGAGGCAACAATACTAAAGAAATGATAAGGCAAGATCAATGGGTCATTACATAAAAATGTAAAGACGTCATGCGATTTTGTCGCAATAATGAGGGGTGGCGCAATAAGACCTTTAACTAGGAAGGCAAAGTAAGACCACACAAGAAAATGAGTAAGCAAATAAGCTTGCGAAAATGATTATATGCAGACAAATCAATTTGCGAATATATGCATGGAAACAACCAGGAAAAATTTGCTTGCGAAGACTTAGCAATAACAGTTGCGAAACTGAGACATATTATTATTTAAAAGTTATCGATTAAATCCCTCATTTGAAAACAAATAACAGAGGCAAATATGGGAATGAATAGGGTATAAACTTGTTATTTATTTTCATATGATAGATTTACGCACTCATAATATTGATTAACTGTATTGCAAGAAAGAATTGTTTTTTCAACATGTGCGGAAAAGGACAACAAAGTAGAACTCGTATTTGAAGATCCAAGAGATTTACAGTAAGAAATTACAAAAATGGAAGGCTGAAAGGATAAATGTACAGATATTACAAGAAGAGAAAGAAGAAAATGGAGCTATTTCTTAGTTCATTCTTCTTTTTCATCAGACTCCTCATCGGACTCCTCTTCTTCGCTAGCATCGCTATCAGAGACATCCAAGGAAGGCATATTTTCAGGAATCTCATCAAGAAGACAAGGATATGAAGAAAGAGGAATATTGTGGTCATCGCAGACTGCCCTAATAGTTTGATTGCGAAAGAGGACAGCATCATTCTTGAAATTCGCTACAGTAGTTTGTAGTTGCTTCTTCAACTTGGAATACTTGTCATTGCGAAGAGAGAAGTCCTTTGCAAGTTGTGATTTCTCATATTCAAGTTCTTTAATTCTTGTTTGAAACCTCTTCTCAGCTTCTGCGAACATATGACAATGAATTAGTAATTTAATTGCAATTTCACAAAGAAGAGGCGGTAAAGTAAAGAAGAACAGTTAACAACCTTCTCTGTCAGAAATCATATCTGTAACCAAGGCAGTATGCTCGGCGTGAAGGCTAACGTTAACACCTAAATTATTTCTGGCATTATCTAGAACTTTCGCAGCCCAAGCGAATTCATCGTCACTATTTATGAGAAGAAGAGAACGAATTTGATTTTCTCTCTCATTAAGTATGGCATTTTGGCGAAGAGATTCATCCCGTTCAAGTTGGACTTTAATAAGAGTTTTTTGGAATCTCGCTAACGCTTGGGCACCTTGATTAGCAATGCGATCTTTGTCATCTATAAGGCTACTAATTTTCTTCCTTAAAATATTGGTTTTCTCGTGGGAACTAAGATACAGACGTTTAAATCGGTTGGCTAAACCTAAACTAGATCTATGGTCAATTGCTAAAAGATGAAATTTGGTTTGAAGTTCGTTCAGTGGGAGAGATCTAATTTTGTTATTTGGAGAATTATTTAAAGATTCGTTGAGGTGAGCAAGAAGAGCATCACTATCCATGGGCTCGGGAAATGAGTGAAGAAGAATGGCTTCATCAGAAAGGTTATAAACGTCTGCGAAAATAATAAGTCAGACAAAGAAAAATAAATGACAGAGTAAGAACAAGAAAAAGAGAAGAATCTTATACCATAAAGTTGTTGATTAGCACTTTGAAGGCTAGATATTTTATTTTTCTGTGTGGAAGATTCAGTTTCCAGTTGTTGAGTCTTCTCGCGAAGAGCGGCTACTTCACTTTCAAAATCTTCACTTTTCTTGCGAAGAATTGCAGTTTCAGTTTCTAACTCTTCGTTCTTCTTGCGAAGTTGAAGATTTTTCTTCAATTGAGTGTTGCATCTTTTCTCAAGATCTGAGGCAACAACAAAGGAAGCTCTCCCAGACTACAAAGAAAGATAAAAAAAATTATCAAGATATGATTTAAAATTAAAATTATGAAGAAATAGAGAAATATAGACGTACCAAGGCACCAAGTGCATTTAAAAAGCTAGGAGTCACAGATCTAGAAATCCCTTGGAGAGAATCGTTACCCTCTAGCAAGGCAGCATCACATATATTTGCGAGAGCTTCGCATGTACCAGAGAGGCGATCATCTCCAATTCCCTGCATGGAGTCTGAGAAGATACTAGATAGCTGCTCCATAGGGGATTCAGTTGGTTGATCCTCCTTTGCGAAAGAAGTATCCACATCGTTATCATCCTTATCAGAATTCTCATTGGATAGAGGGCTTGAACGGGGAGAAGAGTGAATCTTCCGTTTTTTAGAAAGTGGAGGAGTGGATTTCCCCTTGCGAAGAGGACCTTTACCTTTTCCTTTGGCCTTCGCAGCTTCAGAAGTTTCTCCTTCTCCGACAACTTCAACACCAATCTTCACACACGAATGAAGATAAGAAACAGAGGCAACAATATTGTTAAAAATAGCAAAAGAAAGTATTTCTTACTTCATCCGTGATTGAATGGAGTATTGCCAGAGTACTCTCCTTCGGATTCCTTTCATAACTTTTTCTCAGCTTGATGATCTGAAAGTTTCGCAAGATTAGTAGATATAAAAGGAAAGGAGTGTCGCAAAGTGAATGAAAATTAGGAAATATACCTCTTTTGCCTTCCCGGGCCAGTTAAATACCCAAGGCTGATAATTGGCGAGATGCACAGGGAGTGCATTGGAACCTGAAATGTAAGGTCCGTTCAAAAATAGCGGAAAGACGCACCATTTGTCGTCTTTGGAATGGCGAGGAACATTGTTCTTGCCAGAGTCCCAATCGATATCTTGCATGAGTATCTTGTCGCTGGGAATGTTATCTTTTCTTTTCAATCGTGCACCCCAGCGAGACCTATCGTTCTTCATATTTATTACTTCATAATTTTCAAAAAAGTTTTCTACTGAATACTTTTCAACAACTATCTCAAGGTTTGCGGATTTAGGATCTCTGACTTTATCAGGATATAGAGATCCCTTACCAGCGCCACGATTGGCGAATTCCAGCATTAAACGGATGCAATCTCCACTTAATTGATAGATAGCTCGCGAGAACTTCTCATGAGCAAGAATTTCATAGAACAAGGGCAATTCGGGATTGTAGAGAGGAATGGGAAGACCTGCGAGGAGCTAACCTAGCGAGATTATGATCTTTTGATCATCACAATGATGATCAGAAAATAATTTTGCAGAAAGAACAGATGAATTTTCTTGATTGGGAATAGTGGATAAGGTGAAACCTTTCTCTTGTAAATTCTCTTGAGTCTCACCCAAAAGGACTTCGTATCTACGACCAGGTGGAGCCATTCTTAAAATATGGGAATGAATGTAGAGTTGAAGATCAAGATAAAGAAGAAAAGAAAGATTTACAGTAGCAGAGACGTAAATTGCGGAGGAGGAGAATGGAAGAAAAATTGCAGAGAGAAAGTAAAAAAGAAGAAGAGGAAGGTGAGAAAACTATATATAGAGAAGAGTTCTCGAGAAGATAAATGCATTTAATGCGAGAGGAGACGTGAATGGTCAAGAAAAAACGGTTAAAAGAGACGTGTCAAAAAAAGAACGGAAGAAGAAACACGCGTAATAAATTATGTGAAAAAGTACGAGGTCATATCAAAGACAAATAAAGATGAACAGTTGCGGCATTTCAAAAATACTATTTCCCATGACATTCTCTTCTTCGCAGAGAAGACATGAGAAGAGACAAGATGTAGGATCAGAATATCGCGACATCAATACCTTGCGAGATCAATAAACGACAGCATTGCGAAGGCGTCGCAGAAGAGTAATATAAATGACGCAATGAATGACGACAGCCAAAACACGAGAAAGATGTGAAGATCTAGCGAGGTTTAGGAGAGTCGCGAGATTATATACTTGTACACTTGCGATATTTCGCAAGTCATTCCCGAAAATAAAGGACAGCTTAGCTGTCATCCATTATGTAATACCCTATATAAAGAGCCGAGCAGGCCTATTGGAAGGGATCCTTTTTACGAAGTGTTGAGCAAGTCATTAAGAGAGAGAAATTTATAGTGATTGTAATTTCTTTAGCTCTTTTCCATTTTATCTTGTAAACATTCAAGAAGTTAATCAATAAAAATTATAATTGTTCATCTTAAAATGGTTTGATTGAGTGGAATCTTGTGAGGGGTGTAGTGTAGGATTTCCTGCAACTACAGGTATGAACCCAATATACAATATGATTATAAACATAGCATTTTTTTCACCTAAAAACTGATAATCAATCACAGAAAACTTGAAAAGCTGAGTATTATCTCATCCGAGACAATTACTAATTTGATGAAAATATAGAAAACAATAAACACATATAATTGTCTGTGACCTTGTTGATCATCTTCTGTTGATAATTGTCATATACATACCTTGTTGACCTGTGACCTTAGTGATCAACAAGGTCACAAGTCTGTATGAAAATACGGATCTGTTGTTACCCTGAGTAGTTTGTGATGTTGCCTCAGATCTGTGTAGCTCATTTTCTCCTGTTTGGTTGAATCCATCGGTGTCATTAGTGGTTCTTCCTTCGTCTTTTATTTCTGAGCTATCATCACTGACATCAGTAAACTGTCCTTCTCTGAATTCTTCGTTTTCAAACATGCAACATAATGTATCAGGGACTAAGGTTAATTAAAGAATCAACTCCATAATTGTCCCCTCGTTACTAATTCGACTGAGGTTTTGTATTCAACTAATAAATTCATTAATTAACCTTAATCCCTCTATTCTAGTTTAACTTACAGGTTAAAGGAAACATGTGTCATTAAGAAACAAAAAAATTAAAAACAAAGTCTTATTAGTTGCATAGGATATCAGGGATCGTACCTTAAACATGTGATGAAAAGTTATATTTTCTATTTTAATCACTCAAGAGACATAGTTTGTTTTTATGTTTGTCCACAAATTGTTTCTGATTTTGTTTGTTTATTTTCTGTTGAAAAGACATGAAAATTTGATGGTTTCGATTGTGTTGTTATCATATTATGTTGGTGTATTTTAGGAGGATTCAAACACAACATTTTATGTCAGTTTATAATTACATCTGTTGTGTGCACAACATGAGACAAAAAGAGGTTATGTTATTAACCAATGTTTCTTACTGAAAAATTATGTTATTTTCGGATCAACAACCTCAAGATACTACTAATCTTGAACTTCTCTCAACCATTATTGAATACCAATTCACCAAAATCCATTTAAATAAAGCAACAATGAATCCTAATTTGGCCTCAATTCTTTACCACCTAAAAGAACAATGGTAATATATGACATCTTAGTTACTATCTTATTATTCTAACTAAGGTGTTTTTGGAACGGGTTTTTTTGTTTTTATTTAATTATTAATGCTCATATATATAAGATGGTGAATAGAGTTCATGTACTATTATCATTTTAAGAAAGAAAAACCAGTTACTACTGGTGAACTTGTAGTTGGTCTCATATACAGATGTACTAAAGTTAAACTCTGATATAAGACAACATTTGACAAAAATATGAAGAACACAAAGGAAAAGGAAAAGAAGAATGCTTATTGGGTTGGGTTAATTAGGCGATATACACTTTATATACTTTAATAGTTTTCCTTTTCTACGATTTGTTATTATTACTGTAATATATTTTAACTACAATATATGAGTTAACATTTTTACACTTTAACTATTATACGAATAGAGGTTTGTTAACTAATTTTTTTTACGGATGAAGTACATCTTGAAACATCAAAGGAAATTACTTCTAAAGAAAACATATGGGAATATTAGTTTCACAAGGAAAAAAAGTGTATAATATATTCTTACCAATTAGTCCATGACTCATGCTCCGTAAAAATAAGATTGTTCTCAACTTCAATTCTAACTAATAACTTTTGTATCCAATAACTAAGATTTGCAGTCGTTAACCACTTAAACAATACAGATGTTCATAAACACATATATGTATAACAATAATTAGTAGGAGCTCCTGAAAAAAAATCAGAAATAAAGTACTGAACGATTGGTTGATCTAGGCCCAACCAAGTTTAGTCTAGGAGATAACTCATTTCGTCATTTGACTAAATGTAAATTGGAGGGGAGGGGTCATGCAAGGCAAAGATTATTGATGTCGACTAAGTTTCGAGATCCAATGGGATCTTTGAGGAACTAGCGTAGTCAGAGCGAGATTGAATCTCTTTAAACTGCCAAGGACGAGGAATAACTCATGTTTGGATCCTAAAAGCTCAACCAGTTCATATAATTGTTAGTTTTATGTCTCATTGATTTTTCAAAATGGTTATATTATGAAATTTTGTTTCAAAACATCGAAACTCTCAGGGTCGGCCCATGTTCAACATATCAAAACTAGATACCAAAGGCAAGACTTAGTGTTTCAAAAGTGATTAATGATTTACACGTAAATGAGGCAGTTCATATTTCATAAACTAAAAGAGACGTCGTACATATCAACATATATATGCTCACATGTGATGTGTATTAACCTTGTAATTATAAACACACTTAGTGTGATCGTCTATGGATACGAGATCGAGACAATACAACAGCAAGATCACTTGTGTGATTGACTATGGATTCAAGATCGAGACGAGACGACAACGAAGTGATCACTTGATAATATGTTCAATAATGACCGAAACTCTATAGGATCAATATCAAGTGTTATGGATTAACGTACACGTGAAATTTACTTTAATTATAATAACTGCGGTAAAATAAAGTAAATGGCACGGCAAGATTTTGTTAACGAGGGAACCGCAAACGCAGAAAAATCCCGGGACCGAGTCCAGTTTTGAATACTCTCAGAATTAAGTCGTTATATAAAATATAATAACAACTTCGTATAGTTGAGACCAAGCAGACTACCCCTAGCTACATTAGTTTCCTTAGTATCCCTGCGTCTTCGACTTCTAGAGTCACGCACGTGAATCACCAATCCTTTAGATTGTATTCCAAACAGTAAAGGATAAATCTATTTGGTAACCACTCTATTCAATATTGGTAATAATATACTATGAGTCGTTGACAAAGGCTCTTCTGTTTAATCTAATAAACTCTTTTGTCTGGTTAGATCAATCTATCCTTTGATCACCGAAATAATCAAACTATAGATTTGCAATCAATCAATATAGGTCTCAAAGAGAAACTATAAGGTGATGCGGATCTCACGCAACTAATCAAGTCCATCAAAGATAAATCGATTCTAGTTGGATCCCAAATAGATCAAGGTTTGTGCATATAATTCACAAGATATGGAAACTAATAAGAAAAACTTCGTCATCTTCAAATATTCGTTTGTCTTTAATAAGAGTCACGCACAGAACGGAGTCTGTTAACAATGGATTATCATAAGATATCTATAGATCCGAAAATGGTTCTAAAGATCTCATCAATAGTTTGATCTAGTTTGTGTGAATCTTATTTCAGAAGAGAAGATTCTCAAGAATAAACCAACTAGGTGCAATCAAAGTTTCAACAACCGTTAGTCAATCAAATCAATAATCAAAAACTACGATAACAATGCAATTATCTAGTTTCCTACCAACGGTACTCGTGGAGCTTCTTGATCCCACATAAGTCTTTAAACGAGATCGTAAGATATTTCACCTAATTAAGATACTTTCCTCTCCAGATAGACGGCTTGCCTGGCTCTTAGGATAGTTTGCAAAAGATGAAAACTCAAGTATTTATACACCAAGGTTCTTTGGACAACAAGGAAATTCCAAAATCAAAAATATTCTCATTTTTTTTAGATAAAGAGGAGGATGTATTTATTAAGAAATACCAGGAACTAAAAGCATGGATAACAAAGTTTCAAGATGTATAACATCATGACTGAATTCTTCAATGAGAAGTTTATCTCTTCTAACTACTTTCGAAATGGAATCAGCTATAGAGTTTAAATTCCTACTAACATGAGAAATCTTAAAAAAATTAAAAGTTTTAAGCAAAAGCTTAATCTCTTGAATGATCTTCCTATTCTCCCATCTGACAGAAAGGGTGCCATTATTGATCGAGTTTACGACAGTCTCAACATCAGATACTAGATGAATTTTGTCTAGTTCCATTGCCTTTGCCCATTTCAGCCCTTCAAGAACATCTCTACATTATCGTGCTTCTGCATCAATTATTCCAAATTTGCATGAGATCCTTTGAACCCAACGCGTGCACCTGCAGTATTATATAATACAATGCAAGAACCACACTCATTAGTATTTTGATCAAATGATGTGTCTACAAAGAATTTAAAGACAGATGCTTCATCCAAGATATCCTGCAGACATATAGAATTCCTAGGAATCAGTTCAGGAGACATAGAGACATCAATTAAATTATCATTAGGACTGTCCTGAGTGGAGACATTGTAACTAATCAACTGATATTGAATCCTTGAGACAATGTTCACAGGATTGAGTGTATTATCCTGAAAAACATAGTCACATCTTTCCTTCCATATTATCCAACTCCCAATCATTAACAAGCTTTTCCAGTTGTTAATATCATCTCCTCCTGCATTTTGAACATCCTGAAACCAAGATATAATCCATTCATTGACAGTCTGACACTAAGTAATGATCTGATCAATATTGATGTTGAGAGCACGCCACACTGCCTTAGCATGAGAACATCTAATAAGAATGTGAAAAAGAGTTTCATTTTCTTGCTTGCAAACCTCACAATGGGTTTCGATATCTTGCATTGCCTTAGATAATCTAACCCTTGTAGGAACTATATTCTTCAAGCATTTCCATATAAAGAGTTTAACACGATGGGGTAACTTCATTTTCCAGAGAGCTTTCCAGACTAATGTTGGAATGTCATTTAAAGCAGCTTAATTTTGAACTCTAGTTTCTGTAAGTTTATTGTAGGCATCCTGACAGAAAAAATGCCATCTTTTGAAGGATTCCATCTAACTCTATCTTGTTCATCCTGGGAGAGTTGCATATTTTTGATTCTATCCACTATATATGAATTGAAAAGAATGTTGAGAAGAAGAATATTCCAGCTATTAGACTCGGGTAATATCAGTTCACTGATAAACACTAATTGAAGATGTGATGGATGAAGTGGCTCAACTTTTATATCAAGACCAATGATCCATCTGTCTATCCATATTTTAGTGCCCTTGCCTTAACTTTCATGTTGTAGTTTTGCTGAAGTATGGAAAGACCAAGTCCAATCCCCTTCCAAGTCCAAGAAGAATTACTTCTTTCTCCTTCAAGATGTAGAAACTCTTCTTTCTTGAAATACTTTGCTTTGAGAATTTTAGTTAACAAATGATCAGAATTTTTGACATATTCTCCATGCAATTTTTGTGAGAAGAGCATGGTTTAACATCTCCAGATCCCTGAAACCCAAACCCCCTAAATCTTTAGATAAGCTCATGCTCTGCCAAGCAATTAAGTTTAACCCTCTATTAGACTTGTAACCCCACTAGAATTTCCTTTGCAGTGAATCTAGCTTCTTAATAAGTGTCTTAGGTATCTTGAAAGTACTCATCTGATACATGGGAACAACATTAAGCACAGCTTTATCCATTGTAGTTCTACCAGCTTGGTGAAGATTAATTCCTTGCCAATTACCAAGTCTTCTCTCAAAAGCAAGTTGAATGTCTTCAAAAGCTTTAACCTTGGATTTACCAATAAGCAAAGGAGATCCTAGATATTTCCCATTTTTCTCCATACATTGAACTCCCAAAATTTTACTGAGAGTGTTACATACAGATGGATTAATGTTGTTACTATAGAAAACAGAAGACTTGTCAAAATTAATGACCTGACCAGACTGTGAACTAAAATCCTTCAAGACTTAAAAAAGATTATTCACACTGGTTAAATTAGCTTGAGTAAAAATGAGACAATCATCTGCAAAAAAGAAGATGATTAATAGGTGGTCCTCCTCTTGCTACTGAAATTCCTTTGATTGCTTTTGAATTATGAGCTTCTAAGAGAGTTTTAGAGAACCATTCCATTGCAATAATGAAGAGATAGGGAGAAAGAGGATCTCCCTGTCTAATTCCTCTTGTAGGTGAAAATTCCTCACAAACCATTAAGTATGACATATAGGGAAGTAGTGCTGATACATTGCTTGATTAGTTGACACCAATCTTCACGGAATCCAGAACTTTGAAGAACTTTAAAGTTGACATCAAGCTTTAAAGCTAGCCATCCACCTTCACCTTCTTTTCTTTTCATTGAGTAAATCAATTCATGAGCTATAATAGTATTATCATCAATAAGTCTGCCTGAAACATATGCTGCCTGATAAGGGGAGATAATTCTTTCCATCAGAGGCTTCATTCTAGAGACTAGGATCTCATAAATGATTTTATAAGAGGTGTTACAAAGCCCTATATGTCTGAAATCAGAAAGAGAACAAGGTTTGTTCTTTTTTGGAATTAAAGATATGTAAGTTTTGTTGAGCTATGTGGGTAAGAACTTTGTTGCAAAAAAATTCTTAACCATTTCACAAACATCATTACCAACTATACTCCACTGTGACTTGTAAAAACCAGCTTGAAATCCCTCAGATCCTGGTGCAGACCAGCTCTCCATACTTTTGAGAGTTTTATGTATTTCTTCATCAGATGGAGGTATGAGAAGTAACCTGTGATCAGAGTAGTAATATCGAAAATATTCTCATTGATGTACCTAATTTGGGTTTTACTATTTCCACATAAATGCCAAACCATATTTCCTAAAACTCTCGTAGAAAACTTCTATTATTATTCTAGCACACTAACTAGGTGATTGTGCAAACATCATTTCAGCTTTGAATAGGAATTTAGAGTCAATAAAATGGACAAACATACATTACAATTGATGTCCTTAATATTTTATCTACTTTTAATAGTTGGTTGTGCACTTTTGTGCATAAAAATTAATCGTGTCGCCAATACTGGCCAAATATGGTTGTACCATTATGCTGGGGGAAGATTTTCCACTTCCAGTATGGATGCAATCAAGCATACAGGAAGATAATACGCAAGTCGGTCAATAAAATTTCTTTCTTATTAAAAAAAGAAGTCAAAACAAAAGGAATATCTAGTGATATCTAGTGATATCTAAGTGAAAGTTTTAACCTTGAACTGGTTGAAAGGATATAAGCAAATACATATACAGACAATATCAAAGATCCATGAAAGAATATAAGGTATATTTTTCTTCGTAAGGCTTTTTTTTCTTTTTAGACATTCTAAAGATCTAGCTAACACTCGGATACGAAGCAAGATCCTTCTAAAAAAATGGGGGTATAATTGTATTGACGTTCTACCTGTACTGAAACTCTACCTGTACATAATTGTACCTTTGAGGGCTCAAATGAGCACTCTTATACGGCGTTGACTTTTACTACATGGTGGGGTCAAGTTGGATCATGATCAATGATCAACAATGTGACCTTGGTTGTTCATCATCATTTTTGTTTTGGGGACTGATCGCCACCCTTGGACTGGAAGGCCATGGACATAATACGGAGTCTGCTTGTTATTTCAGTAAAAGATGGCCGAGCTGCAGGTTCTTGTAACCAGCAGTGTTCCATGAGCTTTCTCCATTCAGGATCACACTGTTCTGGAATAGTCGGGCGAAGATTGTTGTTCATAATTCCACCTTCAAGCACATGCGAACATTCATAACCATTAGATGCTTGCTATAAATAAACACAAATCTGATTGTTTATACAAAGACAGGCTTAATAAGCAATGAAAATAATTAGGAAAAAGAGGTGGCATACCAATAATTGCACCACAATGCATGTTGGCATAGGGTTCTTCCCCGGTAAGTATTTCCCACATTGCAATACCAAATGAGAAAACATCAACCTGTTGGAAGAAAAATAAGGTACAGCACATTGTATACATGACTTACATAATATATCTTATTAAGTTTTTGACCAGCTCAAGTTTTGCAGTAGATTTGAACAAGCACTATCAACAGGCCATGGTGCATTGCTTATTGTTGGCCAATATTCAAGATCGAGAATGTGATCATACCTTACGGAATAGTAAACATTTTCCACAGGGACAATGCTAAATTCAAAATAGAGTGTCTGCAATATGGCTATAAACTATTTTTCTTATCTTGTTTATCCAATACTTGCTGTAAACATTTTTCGCTTTCTCACTACTGTGATGACTTTACTTTCAATGGAGTACATAGAAAGACTTCAAAATATGGTTGATACAGATACCAATTAGATCCTACTCACCCATGTTGTTTCTTTAAAGCATGTATTGAGAACCATGTACAAAATCTAAATAAATACTAACAGATAAAAAAATATCCTAACCTTTTCTGAAACCCGGCTACTACTACCATTCAATAACTCTGGTGCCATCCATGGAAGGGTTCCTCGAACCCCGCCTGAGACAAGGGTATTTCGTTTGATTCTTGACAATCCGAAATCTCCGACCTGGAAAGGTAAACCCGAAAAAAACCGTGAATGGATTCTGCAGAAAATATACATTCGTTTTTGATATTTCCCTGTAATCCTGTAAATTGCTTTCCTTTTTTATGCTTATCCTATGGATTTTGATCAAGTGCATAGTCCATCTATTAAGAAAGTCATGCTTGTCAGATGATACCACACATAAACTATGAAGACAACCTTACTCTCATAAGCAGAACCAGGAACAATAAGCTCAGCTTAGGTCCACAGTACGACAACAACAACAAAAAAAAAAAGTCCTGACATATTGAGCGACACAAAAACCTTTTGATAAGTTAAGCACTTACCTTAAAGTTTTATGTTTTGAACTTAAAGATAACAACAATACAGACAGGGAAAACTAAGATTTGCATATAACACAGGGAGGATGCTAAGCTCATAAATATGATCAAACCACAAGGAGAACTTCAGTTGCAAGTCATACAGAAGTTTTCACCAATTAGTATGCTCTTACATTTAAGTTTTATGTGTTAGAGATATTGTCAGCATCCACACAAACAAAGAAAAAAAAATGTTGTGTATGACAATAAAAGGCTCATAAAATATGATTTCATCAAAGCACAAGGAGAGCTTCAGTTGCAAGTCATACAGAAGTTTTCACCTTGAATGCCAGTTTTTTGTGGAACTAACATGACTAAATTAACAAACTACTGCGATCAAAATTTCATTTCCTACTATTTACCTTGCATATTGGTCGATGTGGATCCTTCATATTGACGAGTAAATTATCACATTTCAGATCAAAATGAACAATGTTTTTCAAATGCAAATACTCCATGCCAAAAGCTGCATCCATGGCGATTATAAGTTTTTTACGTCGATCAAGTGCCCTACATCATAATCGTTCCAAGATTCTCAGATCAACAGGAAGAGGACAGACAAGAAGAAGGAAACCAAGGAAGAGGAACCTCACTTATCCTTCTTTAGGAGGACATGCCTAAGTGAACCATTCACCATAAATTCTGTTACAGTAGCCAATGTACCCCCCACCCCATCTGGAACCACCCCGTAGAAAGCTACCACATTTGGATGGTGAAGATTCGATAGGATTTTGGCTTCTCTCCAGAAATCGTTAGTCTGGAATCAATTATAAAGGAATAATTGTGTCAACATGCCATATTATGTTAGCATAAGAATTCCACGGAAAATAAACAGTAGACTAACATGCTCTACAGACAGCTGAATAGAGCAAATTATTTCCTATAAATACCATTCGCTCTTGCTCAGATGATCGGCCTGCAAAGCAGCTCTTTTTTAGTCTCTTTATAGCAACATCTGTTCCCCTCCACTTTCCATGATAAACTGTCCCAAAGGTACCAGATCCTAATTCTCGTAGTTCTTCAAGATCCGCATTCTTGATGATCTGTCCATTAGCATCTGAAACATTCAGTTACATATAAAGTTTGAAAAATGTTTATTAATATATCAAGCTAGCGGGTGGGATGTTCCTAAATTAGAAAGTCAAGAAACTGCATGTCACATTGTTTATTCAGCTACAGCATGAGTAGTATCCAATTCCAAAAGTTTCTTTTCTATTATGTACTTCTATGTATCGCTTATTCTGTGGCAATATTTTTCTTCACTCTCATTAAGCGCTAACATATGTAACTTACATCATTTTAAAATTTAATCACAACTAACTATTGACATAGGCAAATAACTGCCCATAGCTAATATGTTAAACTTGAATTTATATGTATCGAGGTAACAGTACCAGTCATGTCATGGTTATCAATTACCTAGACATACTGTATGTGGCACAAAATTGGAGATGTAGTTTTCAAATACTCATCCATGAATTATTAAGTAAAAATATTTGGTGGAATCTGAGCTCCGCATGATAGAATCCACATAAAAAGAACTGAACGAACACGCACTACATGGGTTTCTCTCAAATGACCCTTACTCATTCTATCACACTCTTGTTTTAACGAAAGAAGTTATCAATAACTTCACAAGCTCAAAGGCCCCACAGACAAATCACAACTTAATCACTCATATATATATGAAACAAACTAGGGGGTGCATTGGGAGTTTCTTAGCTAAAGCATCCATAAGAGAAAATCCAAGGGATGACTTCTGGTAAGGATGGTGTATATCAACGGTAAGCATGACTTCAATGCATGGCTAGGAACCGTAGGACTACCAATCTGGCTTCAGTGGTGAAAAAAAGACTTACACAAGCAGGAAATCATGTCCACTAATCAAATAGAAAAGGCGTTATCAAGTAAAATAAGTTCAAACCTGCAAACCGTAGACCCCTGCTTCCATTTCAGCAATCACAGAGTCACTTATTGAGTTGCCCTTATCTCTGTCATCTACTTTAGTGTCCTAAACACGAAATTACACCAACTTAAATCTTACACAATACATATGAAATCTAAGAGCCATTTCTGAAGAAAAAGCAAGAAGGTACCTCAGACTCTGGAATGAAGCTCTTAGCTTCGGTTGTTCTCTGGGTAAGTATATCTCCAGTAGTCTCATCAACTACACGAGGAATCAAGTTTGAGGAAGACGTACTATTAGTTACATCTTCAAGAATAAGCAGTGGTTCTAGTTGAACATGGTGGTTAATCTTATTTTGAGCCTCTGTCCCAACTTTCACAGTATTTTCTACCTTACACTGTTCATTAGAGAATTTCCTGCAATCCACCTTATAAAACTCTTCTTCAGAACAGCTTACAGGCAAAACAACTTCGGTTCCCAAAGGATTCTCAGTGGCCAGATTCTGATTCTGAAATATATCCCAAGTAAGAGAGGAGTCACTCATGTTTAACTTTAAAAGTTCTTCTAAATTGTCAACTCCTCCGAATGGAGCTAAATCTGCAGAGACCAAAAGTAAGGATTCACTGTTAGCCGATTCCCTTTGTGATACCACACCAGGTTCCTTTACAAAGGATGGAAACGAAATTAAACCACCACTGGATGAGCCATGAGGTAGTTCCGTAGGAGAACTTTCACTGTTAGGCTGGTGAAGTGATTTTTCCAAGTTTGAAGCTTCTGAATTCTTTGAACATGAACCAATGGACCCCTGTGTGATAATTTTGCTTATTTTACTTCCTAGGTCGCCATTAACCTGATTAATCAAAGAGGAATAATATCCTTGGGACTGTTCTTTAGCAGTATCTTTACAGAACCCCAGAGTGGTGACAGGTGATGCAGAAACTTTGGTATTCGAAGAGTGTAACTCTCCTGAGTAAATATTATACCCGACTGACATCTGGTGGTGATCAAGATTTTGAAGATCATCATTATATGGCATTCCAGTACCACCTGCTCTAGAGTTGCTATTCGAGTCAAAACTAACTCCACGATGTGGACGAGAATCATCAATCTGATCTATTTTGTTCAACATATCAAGACTTAACATAGGATGAGTTTCCTGGTCATTAGATTCATTCCCCCATGACATCAAATTTATTTCTTTGGTCATTTGGCGTTTTTCACCACCTAGATCTTGCATGTCTTCCCAATAAATTTGTTCATTTCCACCAGAGAACTCTCGGCGATGAGAAGCTTTTGTCAAATTCGTACCCCTTTCCAGAACGATAGATGCTGAAACACTACTTCGCAAGTCATTTTGAAGATTAGGACTTGGTAGATCAGTGTTCTCATCGTAATGCATATGCTCCCCACTGTGCCGCGCGCTTGACTTTACCCACGCAGGTGATTGTGCTGGTAAGTCCAAGGGAGATAACGGAGTGTCTCCTTCTTGAAAACAATAGTTCCCTCCTCCATGTTCTAGCAACCTTGAATCAGAATATGCATGTGGCATACCATGATGAGACCCAACTGAGTCATTCGATCCTGATAATAGACACATTGGATCTTCAGGCTGTATCGGCAGTTTCTCAGAATGAAAAGGCCTTTGTTTAACCATCGGCCTCTCGCAGGAATATCCATCTAAGTCGCTATTATTCCGAACAATTGTAGTTGGAGCCACAAATGCTTTGTCTGCTGTGATGTCTGGAAAATGAACCTCACGAGGTCTATTGGGTTGGTCGAAATTCACCCCCGAAGGTTTATTTAGATAATGGTGATGATGATGAATCAACGATACACACCCTCGTGGAGAACCATAACAGCCGATATTGGTATCATGATGGTAGTTGCCAGCTGGTGCTTGGTCTGTTAAGTAGGGGTCCTTGCTTTCATTATTACAACAATACTGACCGTTATATAACTTCTTCTGACCATTCATAGCATCTTTTTGTTGGAGCGCCAGAGGAGAAAAAGGAGGTGAATGATTTGGAGATCTGGATAGCTTCTGAGGAGCAATAAAAAAATTCCTTGAAAGATTGGATGGCTTACTACCATCTTTGATCTCTGAAGGTTTCGGTGAATTGACGGAGTCTTTATTAAAGCTCATTTGGCTTGCTAAAGTTTGCCCGGTGGAGCTAATCTTAGGACTAGAGTGGTCTAATATGCCATTAACAGCAACAACATAGTGATACTCTGAAGGATTCTGCTCTGAGGCCCTTGCTTCAAAAGAAGATTGATTTTCACATTCACTGGATGATATCAAAAATATTCGAAGTCTTTGTCCCTCAACTTTCTTGAAGCCATGGTATTCTTCCAACATATTTTGAATATCTTCATCTGACGACACGGATATAAGAGCATCAAGGTCCTCGCCAGGTAGCTGATACTTAATTGCATGGGGTTGATTGCATATTCCTGTTGTTTTTTTGACAAGTTCTACCCAAGATATATTTGTTCTAATGCTGATAATCCGTGTTTCTCCACCCACATATCTGAGCTTCCCATCCCCTGGTCTTGGCAAGATTCTTCCACCAAAACTGCAAAGGATCTTCATCTTGTAATGTTGAGAATTGTCTGAAGTTTCAGACCCATGCGGCTGATACTCGCGAGGAGACTCTTTCACAGAGATTGATGGCGTTGTTGGCCCCGAAGCAGCTTGATAGAAACTCAAATCATCAGTAGACCTCCTCAGTTCTTCTCCACTAACACCAACCTCCTGACCAAATCTACTTGGTTTATCAGAATTACCCTTACTATCACCTTCAACAACACACCCTTTGCTGGAAACCTCGTTAGGAACATCGTAACTACACTCAGAATCCATTCTTGTAAGACCAAGAATCCCAGTCAGGTCCTGGTACCCAACATGAGAATTTTTCCATACGGAATCAAACCCCCCTATCTTCTTCTCATCCTTGTGTTCCAAATCAGGTACTACATTGTTTACTTTCCTTGTACCAAATCGTTCTTGTAGAAACTCCATGGAAAATTCCTCACCCGTTTGTACAGACACATTGTGTGCACGACGTCCACCACCACCACCACCGAAGAACAACCCACCAGAAACATCATTATCTTGCTCGGCGGCCCTCTGTCCAGATGGACCAGGTGCCTCACCGTTATTCATGGTGATAATCAAATAAATTAAGCTTCACTAAACTGCTGCACATATCAACATTCTAATAGGGACCCAAATTTTGTTTCCTCTTGTAATCTTTTCACAATATATAAAAAATGAACACACCTAAAGCCCACACCCGCAGTTTCGTGATTGCTAAATTACAATGCACCTGATCATAACAAACAAAATAAGATGGATTTGAACAATTTCAATCGACTAAGTATTCAAGAAAATGATCAAATTATTAAAAAAAAAAGATCAATTCATGAGAAACTTGATAGGAATTGGCTTGGAAAATCCTAATTTGAATTAGATAACACGAAAATAAGTGGTATATCTAGAATAAAAATAAAAATTCAAAAGATTAAATAATTTGACAGAGAAAAATGAATTATTGGTTGAGAAATAAGTACCTGTGTTTTGTTTATTTGTAGATCAAAATGAAGGAAATCCAGGCACGGAGATCAAATTGAATAATGGATCAGAGAATTTAGTTTTAGGATTCTCGATGGTGATGGAGGGGAAGAATTTTTGAGATGCACCAAAAGAGAAACGAGCTCGCCGAGAGGAAGTGAGGAACATCCGTCGGACTCAGAATAACGCGGCACCAATTTAGGAAATATCAAACCCTCCCTGAAACATATATTCGTTCTTTTTTGGTTACTTTTCGGATCCTGCTATCTGTCACACTTTATGTTTGTCTCTCTCCCTGTCGGGAAATAAAATAATACTACAGTTCCAGGTAAGCCAAAGGGTGGAAATTTTGGGCACCCATCTCTTAAGCGAGTTCCTGCGTCATCATACGAAAAGAGTTGAGCAATGGAAATCTTCCAGCAACTGCACCGTTGTTGCCAACAGCCTATGGGAATGAACAAACTCATCTTTTTGTTGAGCCATGTGGATGGCTAAACTGGCTTTTCCATTATGGTAAGCACTCGGCGTTTGATAACTAAGCGCGCGAGCGTAAGACACACGCTAGCGTTCGTAGGTAAACCGCCGGCGTTGGAAGGACAAGCGCTGGAGTTCAAAGCTTCAACGCGGCGCTTGAACGTAGGACGCTGGCATTTGCAGCAAAAACGCCAACGGGTAGTTTTTTTAAAAATTTAAAATTCACATTTTACCTCTATAAATTACCATCAATTTCCAACAATTCACTCACACCAAAATTCACTTCTCTTGAATTTTCTCTTCTAAAATCTATTTCAATGGCTGAAAAGGCGATCACACTTTTTTGCGATGCAAAACTTGAAGCCGATGTTTCTAAGAAATGTGGGAGTTTTAAAAAGATTGAAAATTGTAAGAGGGAAGTGCAAGTTTTTGAAGTTGTTCCAAGAAAATGTTCCGCTAAAAGGCAAAGAAGAGCTCCAGTTTTGAAAGTTAACAACAAAAAATTCAAAACAAAGGTGAAACTGTCAAAGAGCGCGTTGAATGGAAGATACGTCAAATGAAGATAAACATGAGGCCAAAACTTGTACTTGATTTTTATTGAAGTTGTTTAATACGTTTTATTATTGCCTAAGTTTATATCTTGTAAAAGAATTGGCATCAATGAACGAAAATATTTAGATTTTAAAATAGAGATTTCCACTTCAGATTAAGCGAAGTTTATTACAATTTGAACTTGCAAATAATATCAAATCCACAACAAAAACATCAAACTACATCAAATCCAGCGACATTATCTCTGTAGAGTTCATAGCATTCAAAATGCTTAAACTCTCTTCCGCTTTCTTCAGTAAACTTGGTATGAGCAGATAAACAACAAGTTCAGATATTTATGATGCAGTTGATCAGTGAGGAAAAAGATAAGATACTCACCAGTTCTTCGTTGGATAATCCAGAATAGCTACGGTGAACCATCCACAAAACTTCTGTATAATGTTTGACTACCTTAGTGATGAATGCAATTCTTAGTTCTAGGCTCTTACTGTTTCTTATGGTTCGTTCCGCGGTGCTGCAAAATGTCCTAATACTCTTTCCCAGAAATTGTCATTGTTCATTGGTCTCATCATACGATGTAACCAACATCGAACAAGAGCAACATCTTCTTCCATTGTAAAGATCGGGAACGGCATTCGAGTGCAGTAACGATGTGCTTGAGATGGACCATCTTTTAGAATGCTGAAACAAGCTTCGTAACGAAAAGGTTTACTGTGAACTTCCTTCCAATTATCAAGAGCTGTTTGGATCACTTCATCTTCAGTTACATCGCTGAACTTTTCTCGATCAATTTCCATTACCAAAGCAAGAAATGTCTGGACTGCAAGCCTAATAGATTGAAAACGTGCACGCAATCGACGAGCATCTCGGTTTCCTGGGTTTCCTGTCAGTGAGACGAACATTGAAAAAACGTTCTCCCAAAAAGAACCATCATGAAAAATAACACCAGTGATTACCCTATGAAAAAAATATGCTTTGCATATAGTTATATCCTCTTCTTCAGTAAATTTGGGACCACGTTTTCTAACAGACATTTCTGCAGAGTGGGAGAGATTAAGAGTTTTAGAAAGAAAAAAATAAGAAGAAGAAGATGTGATTTTGGAGATGGTAGGAATGGAATTCATAGGTCGAGAAAGAAAATCGAGTCGTTGGCGTTTGTAGTAAAACCGCGCGACTTTACTAAAACCGCCCGTTTGAATTACCAACGCCTATTTTCTTGTTATAAATACAACACTACGGGTGGCCTCTCAACTAAACCAATAGATTTCTTTCTCAACATCCACCATGTTTTCTAAAGGCAAAGCGAAGAAAATATTATGTGTTGAAGCAAAAGAGGTTTGTCCATTATGTTTCATGGATAACCACAGTCTTATGCAATACCCTAGGATGTATTCAAAGTGTCCGCGGGAAGGTTGTTCACGCATCAGAATGGTGATTGAATCACAAACGTAAAAGCTCAGGTATTTGCAATGTCAAGATTTCCAGAGGAACCACATATTCTAGATGATGCTATGAAGATTAAAAAAGAAGAAGAAGAAAATATTGCAACACTCTGCAGAAACTTCAAGCTTAAAGCCAAATTGAAGAAGTTATTACACTGCAAGCATTGTGGATATGGAGATCACGAATACAAACATTGTCCACAGAGAATCAGTGGATGCTCAAAGCCCGGTTGCAAGACTTTTATGCATTTGCGGACTTCTTCTGAAGAAGACACATAAGGAAGGCATTTCTGGGAATGTCCTAGGTGTTTTTTGGTGGAGTGGGCTGATTGAAGTTGAAGGACAATTCGATTCACTATGCTATTATGTTATTTAGTTTGTTGCTTATTTTGTGTTATTACGATTATCTAAAACCAAACATGTGGATGTCTTCACATTTGCACCATCAATATCATAAGTAATTTAAATTTATCCTGGATTAAACATTTGCACCATCAATTAAAAACATACTGCATTGAACAACCACATCATACATGAGAATAAAAGAAATACATCAAATTAAAACAACTACTACATAGGCGGCGTCAATTCTGGGTGGGTGGTGGAATTCCTAGGGCGATGTAGGGATTGTATTTGTTGAGCACCCTAACAATGTTGAAACAAGCATGGAAGTCAAAAGGACGACCGCGGTGAGATACTGTCCACATCGCTAGAGTTCTGGGTTCCACTTCATGTTCATCTTCACCGTTGAGCTTATTTTTGTGATTCTCCATTAGTTGAGCGACGAATTCCAATACATTACAACTAATTACACTAAAACGATACGTCAATCCTAGACAATCACGCAGATTAAGGTTCATCGTTTCAGCGGCGAACATTTCATAAACTTTCTCCAAGAATGTCGATTGGGATACATTCCTACCGATATCGACAACATCTTGTGTGTGAAAAACGTAGGCTCTGCAAATAGCTAAATCCTCTTGTTTAGTGTATCTAACAATACGAACTCTGGGAAGCATTTTTGTACATGATTTGAGAGTGAAGAATGTGTGAATTTAGAGTTGAAATGGAGAGTATTTATAGAACTCAAAATTTATAGTCGTTAGATAACAAGATTTTTCAGCCGTCCAGATTCAACCGTTGGCGCTTTAAGAAAAACCGCTGGCATTTGAAGTAACAGCTAGCAACGGAGTGACAAGCGCCAGCGTTGTTGGCTAAACCGCCAGCACTTTTGGCTCAAGTGCCAGCGTTGGAGGCAAGCTCGCCTGGCTTATCATCAAGTGCGCGCTAAATGTTCCAACTCAATGAACAAACCAATAAATTTGTTGGTTTGAACATCCATTTTTCATGTTTTTTGAGTCCATGGTGGGAGCAAAATGAACAAACTCAGAGTTTGTTCATTCCATAGGAACTGCTCTTATTCGGCTTCAAAACGAGGCGCAGTGTTGGTTGTTAAAAGTTATATTTGTTTCCAAAATTCCATATTGTCAAATTGAGTTTCCATATTTGAGAACTAGTTTTGGCAATTCTCAAATATAGCACCACGCTTTTATAAAAATCGTCTCTCGTTAAACGACTTTTTAAAGAACGTCCATGAGTAAACTCAATTTATAATTACGTTTGGAGAAATGAAGGGATCTATAAATCCCTTTGATGTAAACGGTTTTTAAAACTACTTTTCTAGAAAATGCATTTAAAAAGTGCGTTTGAACATTGACGTATTTTATAACTGCGTGATAGTTGAACGTTGTTATAAAACGTTTTTTTAAAACCCGTCTTACCTATGCACGTAGTCTTAAAATGCGTCGACTCGTACACTAAATTTACAATTGTGTTTAACTTTAATGGTTTTATAAAATATGTTACGCTCACAAAGAGTTAATGATTACGTTAACAAATAAACGCAGGTTTTAAACTACGTTGTTGGGTTGCCCAGTACGCCACCCTCCTTCATTCTCAAATAAAAAGCCATATATAGGATAGAAATTTGGGAATATAGAACCCCAACACTAAAGTTGCTCTTATTGAGCGATATTATGTATATAGCCAACAATAAAGTCTTTATCCCTGGTTACTAAATCAATATCGTCCGATATTGCTAATATCACCAATGGTCAATTCTACCCATAAAAATATCACACCTCCCCTCTCATTCCTCTATACACCTTCTCTTCTTTCTGTAATTTTTTCTAAACAAAATTTTTTGATCCCTAGTTATTGTTTTCCAAACATGGGTGAAAAATCAAAAATCAAATAAATAGGGAAGCCAAAGGATCTACTAGCACTTCCAACCAATGAATTGAATTATGTGCATGATAATGGATATGAGTTTCAAGATGTTAGACAACTAGATGATGATGATGTACTCGTTGTGCACATATCTAGCCATCCGGAGCGAGTTAATTTAGTCACTCTAAAAGGTGGGTGGTTTGAGTTTTGTAAGGTGTTGAGGTACCTTCCCCCTTTTGTTCAAGAAAGAGTCCGAAGATATCCTTGGTGGTGTTTATATGATACACAACCTAGAAATCGTAGTACTCAAATAATTCAATACATATTGGAACGATGATGGAAGACTACAAATACTTTCTTTTTCTAAGATTTCGAATATGGTAAGTTTGTTTTTTATTGTAATTAAATTCTTAGATTTTGTTTTTAGTTTTATAAAATTCAATCAACTATAATTATGAATACGTTTTTCACATCGTCAGGTTTGTACATATTGACGGGAACTCCAGTAAAGAAAATTTACTTCTAATTAACAAATTAAAGTGGGAGTCGGAAGAAAGATAGAAAGATCGACTTCCATTATACTCAAATGATCTAGAAGGAAATCCATAACATAGAAGACTAAAACACTACACCAAATTCCCAGATTAGTAACAACAATTCGTAACGGCTTACTGGCCGTTACAAAATTGCCGTTACAAAATATTTGTAACAGGCTGGAGCCGTTACGAAATTTTCAATAATTTGTAACAGAGGCCAGCCGTTACGAATTTTTTTATGGTCACAGTTGGGTCGTAACACTTGGAGTTTTTAGGTGTGCGAGTCACATGCGCGACAGTTTTTTTCACCCCACACCAAATCACTTGGAGGATGTTTCTACCCCTATCTAAACTCATATCTCTACCCTTCATTTTCTTTCTCGAGATGCATCTCAAACATAATACCCTAGCTCTCTCCCAATCTCTCTACCCAAACACAGATTAACAGATAGGAACATCCTTAGATTCACTTTCCTCTTCTTTTCTTTATTTCTCCTTGTAGATCCCTGTGTTCTTCCAACCCAGAAGAGATCGATTTCATTCTCAACTCATTTTTTGTTTTCTCTTATTTTTCTTCTATGTGATTTGAGAGGCGAGATGAAGGTTTAGTGATCGATAGAAAAAGATATTGATCGAAGAATAGTTGTTGGTAGTGATACTGATTCGAGTGGTGGATTCAGAATCAGCAGAAAAGCTAACCTGAAGCGTTAATTAGGGTTTCATTGATTTGATAATTGATTCGTAGGAAAATTGAATATAGAATTCATCTATTAAGGATGGGTTTGAAGATCATAACATGAAGAAGAAGGTGGTCATGCCAATTCGAGGGTTCTATTACAAATAAGAACACAATCTGAGAAATTTAAAATTAGAGTTTCTGTGAGGAAGATCGAGAATTAGGGTTTGAGATAAGTGAACAAGAAATTAGACAAGGTGGTGAGTTTGTGATTGTTTTTGACTTAGCTTTTCTTTTCTTTTCTTTTAAATTGTGATGCATTTTGCCAATCTTTTATAATTTCCCTTAAATGTAATGCAGGTAATGCATAGATTCCAAGTAAACTCAAAGAGAGTGCTTACACTGGCTGACAAAGCTTTAGACAAAGTCTTTGTCAACAACCAATGTTTAATTAGTTGAGGTTTTTCACTTCCAATTGGAAATTTCAACAACCTTGTGTGAAAATGAGGGACTGTTATATATCCTAATTGTCTGTCTTTTTAAAACTTTGCTAATAATTTTCTTTTTCAGAGGTTGAGTCTTTGGTAGACACGGACTTAAAGTTAACAAAGATATGGCTAACCAGGCAGTGAAGAAGCGGAAAGAAGAAAACTGTAAACACATGGCCAAACTTCTTCGTGTTATCATTATCTGCAATGTACTTACTTTTATCTGTCATTAATGTGGTTTTTGGTTCTCAACGCCATTGATAATAAGAAACATAGAGTGAGATATCTCAACTCAATAGGAAGGGTATATAAATATATTAGAGATATTTAGGGTTTACAGGATTGGTTTATGAGAGGAACCCAAAACCGTACGTGTACCCGTAAGAGGATGATTCAAAAGCCCGTAACATGCTTTTAGTTTTTCAAAAAAAAAGTTTGAAACCAAAGAAAAATATCTAAAAACAAAAAAATACTCATGTGAAAGTGTATGACTAATTATCCATCTAAGAACGATAAGAAATTAGCTAGATAATCAGAGCCACTTTGTAAAGAGTATACCTATTCAATTCTCACACAACTAGGGTTTATGTTGGGTGAGATATCAACCTTGTGATTAATTTACACAAGTATGAGCGTTTAGCTCATTAAATGACTGTCGTTTTTGTTTATCCTTCTTTCTTAGATTGGTACTCAACTCAGAGACGTAAGGCATAGCTATATCAGCATATCTGTCAGAAGATGTTCTCTGAGGACTAAATCTAGGACCTCTTGCAGCAGGTTCAAGAGGATTAAGATAGAAGGGAATCCATTTTCTAGACTTAGATTTACCAGCAACAGCCTTATAAACAAAGGGAATGCTTTCATCAGCTACACTGGAAAGCCTTTGAGTCCTATGATGATTTCTAGGAAGGAGATCATATTTATAAGGTTTCTGGTTTTATGTGGACATGTGATTCACTGCAGTAGTCGGCTGACTATTTATTCCATTGACAGTGGAAAGAAGCAAATTATGAAGTTTAGAAATTTGTTTCGTTCTGACAAAATAATGGATAGTATAGTGATTCTTTTTCCTACAGAATGTACATGTTCGTGGAGGAGAAGCAATAATTGTCACCTGTTTTAACTTCATAGCCATATGAGAAGATTGTAAGTTATGTAAACTTTTCTTGACACAATCTTCTTCTGGAGAGCATCTCGTCATGTACTATGATTCGTGAGAATTACTTTGTACAGAGGAGTTTCTCCTTAAGACAGAGTTTTCCTTTTCCAAGGATCTGCACTGTTCATGTGCTAGACTCGGAGATGCTTCCAGTTTCTCTTTCTCGACACGAAGTTTGTTAATATCTGATGAATGAGTCTCGATCAACAGTTTCTCTCTAATGGAGTGTTCCTTAACAATATCTTCAAGAACACTAATCTTTTCACGCTGTAGAGTAGTTTCTTGGAGAAGTTTTTCAATATTCTTAGAGAAAGACTCAATAATGCTGTAGAGTTCATGTTATCGATCAAGAGACTTTTCAAATTCATCAATCAAATTGATCATGATCATGGAAATCAATAATCTCAGCAGAGTTTTTTGAGATTCTGGTGAGCTCCATTTCAGCTTTTGCCATCGTGCCCAATGTCTCATCGGAAAGAGATATGTTGACACAAGGTGGAACAATCTTCTTACCTCGGGATTCAGAAGAATCAACTAAGGAGTAATCCTTTGAGGTATTCCCAAGATATTTAGCATAGTTAAAAGATGTTGAAGACATCTTGGTATGCGTAGAAGATATATTGTCCTCAGACTCAGATTGACACAAACACAAACTTGTAAGGTCTTAAACGTGTTTGCCTGCTTTGATACCAATTGAAAAAGCGGGGGTCTAACAACCATACCCAATATTTCGCTTAGCATTTTGTATGGATAAACTCCAATATATTGTAGCCATGATAAAAGTTGGGTTGGTTTGTTTTACATTGTGTTAATTTGAGGCGATAATAAAATGTGAAATGTCAGATAGATCTCCTGAAATAGGAACAAATAAGAACTAATAAGCTTATTTATGATCTTAAAGTCAATAACGAGAAGATTCGATATACCAAATAAAAACTAATAAGCTTATCGTAAACACAATCCTTAGCATAACTCCTTCATTTATAGTATGTAGTATTACCAATTGTTGTTTTAGTTTAAGTTTCTTCCTTATCCAATTTGACTCAAACATGTTTAATGACAAACCAGGTTCTTAAGACTATGTCATACTTCCGATTTTGAACCGAAAGTTGCCCCCACAGGACTACAGTATTTTTTCAATTTGTTAGGCAAGGCATTCTCAACTGCTCGTGTTCAGATTCTTGACTTCATTATTCTGAGTAACATAATGGAGTATATATGTGTCATATTTTACGTTATTTTTAATGGATAAAACTGGGTTGTTAAACCATATGAGGAAAATGTTTAGTAACTTCAGGTATAACTCAAACATGTTTAGTTCCTGAAGTAATGTTTCTGCATTGTTTAACACTTAGTTAAGTGCAGGGATGGATGGGGCCAAAATATTCAATCTCCACTGCTTGTGCCACTAACAACTTACATGTATTGAATTCAGCCCCAACCATATCATCAGAGGCGAAGCAGGTTGCAATTCATTCTTAATTTTGTCAATCATAGACTAGAGCTGGTTTTAATAGTTTCAAAATTGAAAGGGTGAGCCAGAATTATCCTTACCTGTTTACTGAATATCTTTTCCAATTTATGGAGATGCTGCAGGATGTGATGCTTTATGGTGGTTCAGATGCTGCAATCATTCCAACAGGTATCCTTAACCCAAAATTTAGATAACTAGCATATCATATCAACTTCCGAGCATGATTTTGTTATTTTGTATTAGATGTTCCATGTAGGCTTGGGAGTGGTGAGAAGCTACTCGCCAGTGGTGGGCATGATAAAAAGGTGTAGGCTAGTGTATTTGGAATTATTGTTATGTACAAGGCCAGATGTAATATACCATGTTTTAATGTTAACATAAACTTATTCGGTTAATTTGCAATTGCACTCTATACTTTGGCACACACCTTCAAGCCTAAAACAACTCTAGAAGAACATTACTTGCTGATCACTGATGTTCTCTTCAGTCCAAGTATGTCGCACTTGGCTACCTCCTCGCTTGACAAAACTCTCAGGATCTGGGATGCTGACAATATTATATTCTTGAAGTTACTTGAAGGTAATATTGAATTATTATTTTGTTTCAATCTTATGATTTGATGTCTACATTATGCATGGACACGTGCTTTTACAAGAAATTTGAACTGATTATACGAACCAAAATCATTGCATTTTCCATATTTCTCCCATCTTACTTCATTATTTTGGGTTATAACAGAAAATGATGATGCCTTCGACATACTGTACTGCATAACATTTAAGTTGATGGATCGACAGTGGCTTGCTATGAAGGGGGTGAGTTCTAATAGCTTTTTCTTAAATTTAATTTGTCTTTAAAGGAGTTCATGATATAATTTTTGAAGAACAACTATGCCATACCCTTAAACTAACAATTAAGGGGATTTGGCATTGACATGTGTTTGATACTGTCACGAAAAACGTCATGTGCACTGGAGACAAGAAAGTCATTAAGGAAGGATACAAGCTTTCCAAGTGGGCATACTTCGTGTAAGCAGCAAACCACTTCGTGTAAGCAGCAAACAGTTGGCATCTAATGATATGCATTTGTGTTTTTCTCTTAATGTATCTGGATCCCTTCATGTTGTTTGTGGTATGTCGCTAACCCGTACTACTGTTGATTAAGCACTTGAATGTTCAGTATCTTCTTTGATACAAAGTATGTTTCAGTTTCTTTATAAGCTTTTATGTTTGCTTATCGTTTACCATATGTGATTGACTAGTAGGTTCCATCATTTAATTTCAAACCACCTCTGCAAATTGCAGGGTCCTTCGCAGGTCTTGGTTATCTGGCTTGGTACTTAGCTGGAAAGATTAGAGTATTTGATCGCAAAGGCCATGTCGCAAAACTTTGTCTCTTGTTTCTTCCCTTGCTGGTTGCATCTCTTGTGGGAGTTTCTCGAGTTGATGACTATTGGCATCATTGGCAAGATGTGTTTGCTGGAGGCCTTCTAGGTTTGTCCTTAACACAATCATTTGTTATCTCAACTGTTTTTTTTTTTTTTTTTTGATCCTTGTTAATTTCTGATCCAAATACACCTCTCTAGTGCAGCTCAACTTCTGTGATCAAAGAGGCTCACACTTCAGTTCAAGGAAAGCGGGTTAGGCATGGCAAGGTTTGTTCCTAACTAAATCTATTTACTCTTTGTAAACAGTTAATTCCTTTGATATCCTTAACCAATTGTTAGTTCTAACGGGCCTTCTCCAAGAGTATAACTTATGTTCTTTATCTCAAAGATGAGAAATCTGCTGCAACTGCAGGGGCAGTGGGTTGTTTTTACCAACTCTTGTTGCATTTAATTATGATGTTTTTTGATAGGCTAAGGAGAGAATTGGAGAGGTTTCCGAAATGTCTTTTTTTCTTTCCTGCAAAGGAGATTTTGCTTAATATCTTCGAGATGGGCACTGGATGAGCAGCTGGACCAATCAGCTTCCATGCAGGCAAACAAATACTAGCCACAGTACCTGGAGAGGTCCTCCTAGATTCTTTCAGTACTTTCAGTAAGTGAAAAAATAACTTACACACATAATCAGTACTAGTGATGTTTGCAATCTTTACTTGTTTATGCATTTTCTTTGCATAGTGCAATACCTGCAGTTTATATGTTTCTTTTGACACTTGCAGGCACTTACAGAAGAAATGCTCGTCCGATCTTAAAGAAAGCAGCTGAGGAGAACAAAGATAAACCTATCGGCTCTCATGGTATGCTTGGCTACAGAATATATTCATGATGTTTGTAATACACAATTTTTATTCCCTTGGGACATAGGAAAGAACCGAACTTATGAAATTTCTATGTATTCCCTTAACAAAAAAAAATAAATTGTTACTTAGGAAAATTTCAGTTATTTTTTATATGAAATGATTGAATTTGATATGAATGTGATATGAATTGATTGAAAAATTGTTGTTGAATGGATGATGAATGGATTGAAAGGCATATACAAGATATTTGGAATTCCGACTTATTTCCGGTAGATGATGAACTGCCAGTCATATTGACCAGGTCAAATTGGTCAGTATTGACTAGTTTTGACCAGGTCAATGTTGACTGGCAGTAATTTTTTTGTTGTTACAAAAAAGTTCGTAACGGCTCGAAGATGTTACGACGACGTTGTTACAAAAAAATTCGTAACGGCTCTGAGCTGTTACCACGTGTCAAATTTGTAACGGCCCCCAGCTGTTACTAGAGCCGTTACAACCAAAATTCGTAACGACTCCATTGTCGTTACAAAAATTTGTATTACCCACTTTTGCAACAGGCAAGAGCCGTTACAACCCGTTTTAGTAACGGCTCGGGTCTGTTACGGATCCGAGAATTTGGTGTAGTGAAAGCATATGAATTATAGGTGGATGGGTTGAAAAGTTTTTTACAACGTTATGCTAGGAAAACGAATGAAAACATGTTACAAAATACACAACATTTGTAGCCTAAACTTTATGAGGAGCTCGAACATGTGTTTGTGTTGTGGACAACAGGCAATGTCTATTACCAACTGCCAGTTCAGTGACATTAATTGGTTTTCTTGAATCGTTAGAATATTTAGAGCAAGCACCAAGATATGACGTGGTCTACAATTTTATCAAGATTTTATATAACCTTTGGTACATGCTCGACGAGTACCAAAGAAAGCCTCAATGGTTTTCGAGCTGTGTTGGAGGTAAGAACCAATATTTTTCATACTAATTATTTATTATTTGACATGTTAAATGTATTAACCCAACAATTTTATTATTTTCAATATTGGTGGTATACATACTTCGGTATTCGAACCTTATCCAATGTTTTCCTACCCGTATAGAAGTACAATGCCGGTAATTGGACAAAAGATCGGATTGAAGATGTCAACATGTTTTCTTTGTTTAGAGGACTCTACAAAATTAACTATTTAGAGTAAGCAGAATTGATATTGGGAGTAAGCTTACTTGATGTGAGGAACACCAGACGTTATTCTTGAACCAATAGGTTTAGATTTTCGTATATCAGTTACGCTTTATAAGATAATCTTCAAGGTGTGTCTTGCATAGTCTCAAATCGTTTATTATCCAATCTGAGCTTACACTTCCTACAAATGTGTCCTTCTGTTTTAGAGAAGTGGTAAAACTTTTGACTTGCGATGAAATCATAATGAGTTGACTTGGAATAATAATCAACATGAGATCCTTGTCTTTAAGGTGAGACAGTTTATCCTTGGTCAGGGAGAATTAATTGTTCATTCCTTAGGGAAGTAAAGACACTTCGACCATGATCTTCGAAAGGAGATTTGGTTAAGTAAACATGAATACCATTGAAAATCACTTCTTATAACTCCTTAATCATTTCAGAAGCCATGGATAAGGCTAATTTTTGATTCACGGACAGTGCTACAAGGAGTAGGAGGAGTATCTTGTAGAAGTTTAAGTTCCAAGGAGTTTTCTCCATCGCACTCGAGGGAGATAGTTTTCGTATCCACCAAGGCCTTTTCTTTCGAAAGGATCCTTATTTGTGAATGTCTTTCATAAACCTATGAAATTATTGACTTTGTTTTTCAGCATGTTGACCTTAGAAGCCTGAATTATAAGATGTTTAAGAATTTCAACACTTTTTTTGGTTGCTTCCCTTTCTACTTCCGAGTCAAACTCATCAATAAGATAGTAGGGATAACAGTTTTCAATACTTGATGTTTTATGGGAACATGATTTTCATCTACTTTCGAGGAAGAAGATTCGATCTCATTAATGTAATCCATAAAACAGTGTTTTCGACAATCGGTGATACGTTATCGAGATTGAACTCTTGTCCACAAATTCAGATCATCACAAACACGGACACTGCTCGGCATAACAAAGTTGTTTGTTGCTCGATACCAATTGAAAAGGAAAGGGTACCAAGTACATTACCAACTTTTTTATTCGAAAACATGTATAAACAAAACCTAATACAATCACCGCAGGTCACTCCCGCTTGCACCAAATATTAGTAGCCAAAAAGTAACTAAAAGGTTCAACTTGGCTTCTCTCCAAAATCAAGAGCATCAACGTACATGCAGTACATCAAGATTTTTGCGCACCTCAACAGAGTAGAGGTACATTCAAATACACATCTTAATAAAAATAACAATAAGTGCATGGGGAGATATCTTTTAAAAAAAATCCAATATATCCTCAATACATTTTCCTCCGTTCCGACTCCCATAAGTTTAGACATCACTTGTGAAAAGCTGAGAGCTTTTTTGAAATATGCAGACAGAAGAAAAATAGGTATGAAGGAGTTGGCAGTTGTGTGAGATATGTAAATTACATAGCACATGACGTCGAGGATGTTATTGATGAATTCGTGCACAATGAGGTACCGGGATCAATGGCGAAAATGAGGTACTGGGATCAATAGAATTAGACATCATAAAGTTAACCTTTATAATATTTTTATCACTCGTCATCGAATTCCTTCCAAGTTACAGAGCATCAAGACGAGATATCGAGAGAAGCAACCGATATGGTTTTGATAAGATGTAATCGACGTAAAAATCTCAAATGAGGTCAATGGATGGCATGAAAACAAAAATAAGCTTCTATTGTGGTTTTGGAAGATGAGCCATGACGAACAATTGTTGGAATGGGTGGTCTTAGAAGGACAACTCTTGTTACTGAAGTATACAATGATGCGATTGTTCTCTCTTAAGGTTAGATTTCACAACTAATGTCCAAACTTATGTAGCATGTCGCTTCAGCATTGCAAGATCCTACTAACAAGAGTTTTGGAATGGATGTCTACTAACAAGAGACTCTTGAAGTTCATTCTCCAAATCAGGAGCATCAACAAGTGCTTACCTTACCAATTCTTGTAAATAAAAAATAAAAGAAATGTAATTTACCTAACATGGGGTTCAACTGTTGATTCTCCATCTTCCTTTTTTAACAGTAATGATTCCCCTTCCCTTCAGATCTGCTTCTTCATGTTCCTTATCCTCTGTGCTTTCCATTTTCTTCAACAAAAAATCTTCATTTTCCTGCTCCATAGTGTAATTATCCATCTTCTTCATATCATAATATCCATGTTCCTTGTCTAGAGTAGTGATGTCATCCTCCTTCAATTCTACTGCTTCATGCTCCTTCTCCACATTTATGTCCATATTTCTTCAAATCTAATGTTGGTGTTCATTGTTAGAGCACTGCTCGGTCAAACTCGCAAGCGTTGCTATCTCAAGCTTGTTTGTCAAGTTTAGTTGTCAAAACTATAAGTCTTGATTTCTAGTCTACTTATAACTATGTCTGGTATTAGGATAAAATGTGTAGTTGAGCTTTAGACTTCACGGCGTTCATCTATTGAAGACGAAGATATACTAAGGGGAGCTTATGGAACTTCATCAACAAAAGGTATGTGGAGACTTGAACTTATCTATCACTCAGAAGTCTATTTTTATTCTATCTCCTATTAAGACAAAAGTCGCATAGCTATATAGACTTTAATTTATACACATTTGATATTTCGAGCTGAGTTTAACTCGCTTACATATTTCTCTAAATATGTATTAGTAAGCTTTCGCTTTTAACCAAGTTCATCTTATATTCTTGACGAAAGTCAAAAGATGATCATGTGAAAATTGCCCGGTAACATCTTATATGATTTGTGTGAGACAGTCATTTGATGTAGACTCGAAATGTTTCGTATTGATTATTTGATCACTTGAAAATTTCTTTGAAGCTAATACTTTGTGTGAGAAAGTTATTCCCGTATTCTAAGAATGTTTCAATGATTGAAATGGGAGTTTATAACAATTAACCATGATTAGATATTGCACAGTATGCGTACTTGTATGGTAACTGTTGCAAATATATTCCAAGTCCGGGAACTTAGTATGCATACCCGTATGCATACTGGTTAAACAGTTGAAGTCCGGGAACTTAGTATGCGTACTGATTTCAACTGAGTTCGGTCGTGAACAACAGTATGCGTACCCGTTTGCATACTTGAGTGGGTTAAGTTCTAAATCGGTTTTTCATGAACAAATACATTCATATAATAAGGAATACAATCTTTTGCAAACCGTGGCTATAATGTTCATGAATTGATTCGAGTGAATCAAATATGATTTTGCTTCAATTGTGTCTTATATACTTCTATGAGAATATAAACAATTGAACAACTCTATAACTAGTTTCATTTGAGTCATTTGAACTAGTTTTGTTTAAGATGAATAAGGTTGATTTAAAAGTGTTCATATGGCTAATTTCAGTTAACTATTGTTTAGCCAACTAAGTGTACACGTTTAGGTACGGTTACCCATATCTAAATGAAGGCACATTTCACTTGTATGTAACAAGCTAAGTCAATCTAACGATTAAAAGATATTAGCTTGAATCTAATCGGGTTTTCATCTAAGGGTGCATATTGAATGCTTTGTTACCAAGGTAACATTGATTGCAAACCCTGATTTGAAGACTATATAAGGGAGAACTCTAGCAACTGGGAAACCTAATCCCCCATACTTCCTGTGTGATACTAGTTGCGACTAGAGTCGATTCTCCTTTAAACTAGGTTTTTTTTTTTAAACCATTATAGGTTAACGACTTAAAGAATTTATTAGGATTCTGAAGCCAGACCCAACTATTTTCTATGAAGTTGCGTGTTCTGATCTTACTTTGTTCTATCGTATTGAGTACTATCTTCTCTAAGATTTGCTCGAGATATAATCTCCGATAGGTAAGATAAAAAATAGTCACAAACATCTTTCGTCTCATCGTCTCATGATTACACAATATCTTGTTCCGCTACCATATGGTTAAGATCATTGTGATGAGGTGATTGATATTATTAATATCTTCTTCGGGAATATAAGTCTGGTATATCAATTGGTTCATGTTCATATTGATTTATCAAAACGAACGAAAAACTCGTAGGTATTTCTGTGGGAGACAGATTTATCTATTCAATAGACTTTTATGTGTGAAACAAATTTGTTTATCACGTCTTTGACTTTGGGTCGTAGCAACTCTTAGTTGTGGGTGAGATCAGTTAGGGAATCAAGTGCGTAGAGTCCTGCTGGGATTCGAGGCGTAAGGAACGTGGATCAGACCTTGATCATTGTGAGATTGGTTAGGGCTCAACCGCATTCCGTTTGAGTTAACTTGTAGTAGGCTAGAGTCCGTAGCGGCTTAATACAAATGTGGTGTTCAAATATGGATTAGGTCCCGAGGTTTTTATGCATTTGTGATTTCCTCGTTAACAAAACTTCTGGTGTCTGTGTTATTTTTTTCCGCATTATATTTTTCAATATAATTGGAATATCACAGGTTGTGCGTAGTTTAATCAATTAGATGATCCAACCTTTGGTTGTTGATATAAATTGATTGACACTTGAACATTGGTCTTTGGTACCGTTCAAGTTGTTTCTCATAATAATCAGGCTCACGGATTATATCTGTTTGAGAAACAGAGATATAACTCTTGGATGTATTTTCCTTGATTGAGTCTGACTGTCTACTTGATTCTCTTGGAAATATATTGGAGCTTGTCCATATAAATTTCCGAAACGAAATATTGGGTGTGGTTGTTAGACCCCCGCTTTTTCAATTGGTATCAGAGCAGGCAAACACCTTTAAGACCTCATAAATCTGTGTTTGTAGCAATCTGACTCTATGGATAGTAAAGTCTCTATAAACGCCTCACCAAAATTAGATCTACTCAACTTAGAGTGTGTTCTAGAAACCATCGATGAGGTTGAGTGCTTTGATCTAGAAAAAATCATCAAAAATCTTTGTCGAGAAAAACAACGATTGATAAGGAAAATTGATGGTCTTCATTGCGAAATTTATATCAAAAACTCTGATCTTCGAGAACGTTCTGAAGAGCTATTTAATCTCCAGAAGAAGTTGGATGAACAAATACTTGATCAATTCTCATCTTGTTGCAGATATTGCAAATTATAAAGATTTGAAGTCCACAAAGTTTCTTCAATATATATGAAAAACTCATTTAATTCTTCCATGAAAATTTGTCGAAAGTCGGAGATAAGCGAGGTTTAGGCTTTGTGGAACCTGATACGACTCAGAACCTCTCAAATGAGTTTAAAGATGTTTGTTTATGTATGTTTTGTGGTTCTCATAATCATTTTCAACATACATGTATATCCTTCAAGAAAAGTCTAAAGGTTTCTAGTGATCTTCACAAGAAAGCCGAACAATTGTTTCCTTCTCTCAAAAGGTGTACAAATCTAACAAGAAAACCCAATCGGGTTAGTGGCATTAGTATGGGAGCTTTTGCTCTAAAATCAACACACCCTTTCAATGGTTCCTTGATAGTGGATGTAGCCGACACATGACTGGAGATCTTTTGTGGTTTTTGAATTCAAACGACTTTGAAGGAGGACCATTAAAATTCGGAGATGGGAGTTGTTGCTACATAAGCAAGAAGGGGATGATCAAACTACCTGTCGTTCCGAAATCCACAATGTAGTGTACGTTAAAGGTATGACTAATCTTCTTTTCTCATTAGTCAAATTTGTGACAAAGGCCATAAAGTTGTCTTCAATGCGAATGGATGTGACATTGTAGACAAAATCGAAAAGTAATTTTTCGGGAACTCGTGGTAAAAATAATTGTTATCTTTTGGATACTCAGTTTAGCAATTGTTGCAAGTTGACTAAGGTGTAGTCTATTCATCTTTGGCATGAACGTTTTGGTCACATCAATTATCGCCTTCTAACTAAGATCATCAATAAATAACTTGTTAGAGGTGTTCCCAAAATCAATGCCAAGATTTAGGGTGTCTGTGGTGCCTGTCAAATGGGTAAACAAACGAAAGTTCCACATAAATCATCTCGAGATATTCTCACTAAAGCTCCACTTGATTTAATTCATATGGATCTCTTCCACCCTATTCAACAACCTATTGTTGCTGGGAAGAAGTATGCTTTAGTTATGGTAGATGATTACACCATATTCACTTGGGTGGCATTTTTAGCTCATACGAATGAAACCCTTGATGAATTGAAGATTATTGTTAATAGAATCCAGAATGAACAAGGTCGCAAGCTAAAGAAAATTAAAAGCGACCGTGGAATTGAATTCAAAGACATTAAGGTGTTTGAATTTTGTGACAAACTGGGGATTATTCAACAATACTCACCACCCATTACTCCGCAAGTAAATGAAGTTGCAGAAAAGAAGAATAGGAACATTCAGGAAATGGCAAGGGTAATGCTCCATAACAAAAACTTACCGTTAAAGTTTTGGGGATAAGCTGTTTTTACGGCATGCTATTTGATAAACCGTGTCTACTTACGGTCTAACCCTAAATACTCCTTATGAGTTGTGGTACGGTAAGAAACCCAACTTATACTATGTCAAAGTGTTTGGAAGTAAGTGCTACATTCTGAAAGATCGAGAACAGAAAGGGAAATTTGATTCTAAAAGTGATGAAGGTGTCTTTCTTGGCTATGCATCTGATAGTCATGGTTTTAGAGTATTTAATCTCATAAGCCAAGTTATGATGAAATCTGCAAATGTCATCATCGATGATCTGAGAAATTTTCGTCATGATAGATCTCCCGCCGAATTGCCTCCAACCGAGACGATTGAGAAAGTCAAGGAAGTTCCGACCGCATAAGAATTTCCAACAGTTGATGATCCCGACATTTCTAGTGGCGAGGAGAAGAACCCTAATCGAAGCTATTCTCGTTGAACAAGAACGCGCTCCTCCATGGCACCTCAAAGGAATCATGATACTAACAGTATTATTGGAGGAAAGGATTCTACAACTAAGACGAGAGGACAACTTCAAAATATTTGTAATTTTGGTTGTTACCTATCGCAAGTAGAACCAAGAAATATTGATGAATCTCTTAGCGATCTCTTTGGGTGAATGCAATGCATGAAGAGCTAAATCAATTTCAAAGACAAGATGTATGAGAACTTGTACCTTGTCCACCCCCCCCCCCCCCCCCCCCCCCAATATCAATATTGTTGGTACCAAATGGATATTCAAGAACAAGTCTGATGAATTTGGCACCATTGTTAGAAACAAAGGCAGACTTGTCGCTCGGGGATATTCACAAATTAAAGGTATCGATTTTGACGAAACCTTTGCTCCTATGGCACTCCTTGAGTCCATTCGGTTGTTATTAGCTCATGCTTGTTTTCTTAAGGTTAAGTTGTCTCAAATGGACATAAAATCCGCGTTCTAAATAAAAATTTAAAGGAATAGGTCTATGTCGCTCAACCTAAGGGATTTAAAATCCCGAATTCCCGGATCATGTCCTTAAGATCAATAAGGCATTATATGGGTTAAAACAAGCACCTCTTGCCTGGTTCGAAAAACCAACTACTTCTCTTCTTAGGAAAGGCTTTTCGAGAGGTGGAGCTGATAAAACTTTGTTTACTAAATGGAGTAGGAAAGATGTTGTCATTGCTCAAGTTTATGTAGATGATATCATCTATGGATCAACATCTGGGAAACTTGCAAAAGATTTTCAAGTCTCTCTTGGTAAGGAGTTTGAAATGAACAATGTTGGTGAATCAAAATTGTTTTTAGGTTTACATATTCAATAACATAAGGATGGAATTTACTTATCTCAAGAAAAATATGCTAAGGATCTTGTGACAAGGTTCGGTCTTGATAAGTCAACTCCAAACCGACTCTTATGCCCTCCACTGGTAAACTATATCGAGATGAGAAATGAGCAAATGTGGATTAAAAACTTTATCAATATATCATTGGAAGCCTTTTATATCTTACAGCTACTAGACCTGATATTGCTTTTAGTGTAGGTTGTTGTGCTAGATTTCAGGAAAATCCTAAAGAATCTCATCTTGCAGCTGCAAAAAGGATCATGTGATATATCAAACACACTATCGGGTATGGTCTATCTTATACGTTTGATACTAACACTGATCTTACTGCCTACCCAGATGCAGATTGGGCAGGATGTGTGAAAGACAGAAAGAGTACTTCAGGGGGATTTGACTATGTTGGGTTAAATCTTGTGGCATGGCATATCAAGAAACAAAACTCGCAATCCATATCTACATGCGAAGCAGAATACATTGCTGCAGGTTCGTGTTGTACTCAATTTCTATGGATGAAACAAATGATGGTTGATTATGGAATTGACATTGGTGTAATGAAGATCTTTTGTGACAACTCAAGTGTGATTCGCATTACTGAGAATCTTGTTGAGCACTCAAGAACTAAGCACATTGACATAAGGTATCATTTTATTAGAGATCTCTATGAAAATTGTATTATTAACATGGAATTTGTGCCTTCCGAACAACAACTGGCTGATATTCTCACCAAACCTTTAGATACTGCAACGTTTCAATACTTAAGGTAGTCTATTGGTGTTGTTTTGGTTCATTAGTATTCTAGTATTTTTCCCCTGGACTTATCTATATCTTTTGGGCAATCAAGGCTTAGAACTCCAATGTATTGTTGTCTCAATTCCGCATTTTTTTCTACGTAGATAAAGTTTTGTTAGGTATCAAAGTATATAAATAAATCATTCTTTTCTTGTAAAAGTAAGGTCGCTCTTGTTGTTCTTTCGGGAATGCCATTTTATGGGAGTTCTTAATTAAACTTGTGTTTAATTGCCAAATCTTTGTGGGGAGTGCGGTTGTGGAATATTTTAGGGGGTATCTTGTATCTTTATAAACTCCTCGATGAATACACTAAGTTTCGACTATGCAAAATCATCGAAACAAAGTTGATATGTTCCTTTTTAGTCATGAAGTATCTCTATGAGAATTTCATTATGACCCCCTAGTTTTCGTACCTTTCCCAATTTATATTGACAAAAAGGGGGAGAATTATTGTGTAATTCACACTACAAATACATATGGTTTACAGATCATTATGTAAGGGGGAGTGGTTTTATTGTGAGATGAAGTATTGACTAAGGGGGAGTGATACGTATCACCAGAGTATTGTTGTCAAAGTTGTGATATAATTGGACTTTGATGCTGTGTAATAATACTATGACACTGTATAACAATGATTCAGAGCTATTGTTTTCTCATTGTTGTGGCTACGGATCTTCAACAACTATGATGCTGAGTTGAACACGTTCGTAATCACCGAGTACTTGGAAGTGACGAAGATTTCGAGTAATGTTGAAGAACCAAGGAAATCAAGCATTTGGATGAGAAGCTACAAAGTTTGTTTATTTTGTAATCCATATATACAGATAGTTTTGTCACTAAAATTGACAAAGGGGGAGATTGTTAGAGCACTCCTCGGTCGAACTCGCAAGCATTGTTATTTCAAGCTTGTTTGTCAAGTTTAGTTGTCAAAACTATAAGTCTTGATTTCTAGTCTACTTATAACTATGTCTCGGATTAGGATTGAATGTGTAGTTGAGCTTTAGACTTCACGCGTTCATCGATTGAAGATGAAGAACTACTAAGGGGAGCTTGTGGAACTTCATCAACAAAAAGTATGTGGAGACTTGAAATCATCTATCACCATAAGTCTATTTTTATCCTATCTCCTATTGAGACTGTAGTTGCAGGAAATCCCACAATACACCCCTCACTATATTTTGTTAAACTAATCCATTCAAAAGATGATAGATGAACAATTATGAATGTTTATTAATAACTTTCTTGAATCTTTACACAGGAAAATGGAATTACACTTAAGAACTTACAAATATTTTCTCTCTTTCTCTCTCCTAATGACTTACTCTCCAATCCAAAAGACCTCTCCCCTCAACAGATTCACTCACCTCTTTATATAGGGTAATACATAGTGAATGACAGCTAAGTTGTCCTTTATTTTCGGAATGTCTCGCGAAGTGTCGCAGGCGTACAAGTATTCGTATTCGCGACACCTCTTACCTTTCGCCATATTTCATATCTTCCTATCGTCATCCAATGCGTCATTCATTATTAATCTTCTGCGACTCCCTCGCAATGTTGTTGTCGGTTGTCTTCGCGAATTGTTGTTGTGGCGATATTATGATCCTACATCTTGCCTCTTCTCATGTCTTCTCTGCGAAGGAGAGAATGTCATGAGAATCAATATTTTTGAACCGCCGTAACTGTTTATTTGTACTTGTTTCAGTTTCATCTTTCCATACGGACTTTATCACAGATGTCTACTCCTCCATTCTATTCCTGACACGTCTCTTTCAATCGTTTATTCTTGACCATTCACGTCCCTTCTCACATTAAATGCTCTCGTTTCCCCCGATGATGTTTCTCTCTATATATATTTTTCATATCTTTCTCTTTTCCTCTTCGTCTTCTCTCTCGCAACTTTTCTTTTATCTTATTCTTCTGCAAGTCAGTGCTTCTATTACCGCAAATCTTCGATCTTTTTTTATCATATCTTAATCTTCGATTTTTATCCATCCCCATATTAATAATGGCTTCACTTAGTCGTATGTACAAACCTCGCTTTATTGAGATTCAGAAGAAGTTGCAAGATCAAGGTTTCACCCTTTCTATCATTCCTAATCAAAAAGGTTCATCTATACTCACTTTGCTTTTTTCTCGATCATCAATGTGATGATCACAATATTATTGTTTCGCTAGGTCAACTTCTCTGCAGACTTCCCATTCCTTTATATGATCCCGAGATGCCATTTTTTATGAAATCCTTTCCCATCCGAACTTCTCGCGAGCCGTCTATCAACTATGCGGCGATTGTATCCGCCTAATGCTCGAGTTTGCCGGTCGTGGTGCTTTGCAAAGGATCTCTATACCCTAACAAAGCAGAGATCCCGAATATGTAAATTTAGAAATAATCCCCGAGAAATACACTTTGTGGAAAACTTCTTTGAAAATTATGAAGTAATAGGCATGAGAAATAAGAAATCTCGCCGGGGCGCTCGGTTGAAGAGAAAAGATAATATCCCCGAGGATAAATTACTTATGCAAGATATCGACCGGCATTCGGTAAGAATACTACTCTCGCCACTCTAAAGATGAGAGGTGGTGGGTTGTTCCTTTGCTCTTAAGTGGACCCTACATAGCAAGGTTCGCATGTACTCCCCGCAAATCTCGCAGCTATCATCCTTGGGAATTTAAGTGGCCCGAGGAGACGAAAGAGGTATGTCTCCATAGTTTGCTTTTGCAATCCCCCTTTCCTCTTGTATTCATTGAGTTTGTAAATTTTCTAGATTGCCAACCGAGGAAAAGTTACAAGGCAAATCCACCGGCAAGCACCTTGGCAATACTTCGATCGCTACGGATGAAGTAAGAAATATCCTTTTTGTATTACTTAACAATATTGTTGCCTCTATTTCTTATCTTCATTTGTATGCGAAGGTTGACGCCGAGGAAACGATAGCCGCGAGGTTAAAGGAAAACTAAAGCCAATGCACGCAAGGATAAGTCTTCGCTCCACCATCTAAGAAGCGAAAAGCTCACCCTTCCTCTCATCTTAGCTCAAGTTCTGAGTCTTCCGATGAAGATGATAATGATAATGTTTTGGATTCAACTTTCCAAAATGAAGCTCAATCAGCCAATTCTCCTATGGATCAATTGTTCAGCATCTTCTCGATTCTCTTCAAGGAATTGGAGATACTCACTGACTTCTATATGCGAGAGCCTCGCCACTGTATGCAATGCTATACTACTGGATGGCAATGACTCTTTTAAAGGAGTTTCTAGATCTGTATCCCCTATCTTCTTAAATGCACTTAATTCGTTGGTATGTTCGATCTTATGTTTCCCTTCCAACATTATTTTTTAATTTATATCTTAATAGCCTTTTATCTTTCTTCGCAGTGGAAAAACTTCTTTTGTGGTTGCCTCGATCTTGAGAGGAGGTATAACATTCAATTGAAAAGAATACCCAATCTTGCACAAGGATCAAAGAATTAGAAGTTGAGTCTGCGAGATATCGCGAAAAGATCCAACAATTGGAGACCGAGTTTTACGCCTTAAAGACAAAGTTACCACTCTCCAGAATGCTAATCAGCAACTTTATGGTATAAAAAAATTTTCCCTCTTATTATTTTATTTTATCAATTTCCTGTTGCTACCTGACTTATCACTTTCGCAGATGTATATAACCTCTCCGAAGAAGCTATTCTTCTCCATTCATTTCCTGAGCCTATGGATAATGATACTCTTCTCGCTCATCTCAACAACTCTTTAAGTAGTTCGTCGAGCAGAATTAATACTCTTTCATTAAATGAACTCCAAACCAAGTACCGCCTCTTAGAAATTGAGCACAGATCTAGTTTAAGTACAGCCAACCAGTTTAAACAAATGTATCTCGAATCTCATGAGGTAGCCAAAATTTTAAGGAAGAAAATTAGTGACCATATAGATGACAAAGATCGCATTGCTAATAATGGTGCCCAGGCATTAGCAACATTTCAAAAGTCCCTCCTCGAAGTGCAAATGGAGCGAGATGAATTGCTTCGTCAGAATTCTTTACTTACTGAGCGAGAAAACCAAATTGTTCACTTCTTATTATAAATAATGATGATGAATTCGCTTGGGCCGCGAAAATCTTAGATAATGCCAGAATAATTTAGGTGTTGATGTTAGTCTTCATACCAAGCATACTTCCTTGGTTAAAGATATAATATCTCGACGAGAGAAGGTTATTTATTATACCTTCACCGTTTCTTACCTCTCGTAATATTGCCGTTGAGTTGTTGACTTATCGTTGTCTACTTGCGAGTCCGAAAAAAGATTTCAAGCAAGGATTGAAGAACTTGAATCTCGAGAAAGCACAACCGCAAAGAATCTCAACCTTCGCGAGAATAAATATTCCAAGTTGAAGAATCGGTTTCAAACTACAAATGGCGAATTTTAATAATGATGCCGTTCGTTTTCATAATGAAGCCATGGAGTATGTTTGTAAAGATCATAAAATCCCTCTTTCTACATATCCTTGGCTTTCCAAGAAGTTCCCGAGAATTTGCCTGTCTCGGACATTTCGATAGTGAAGCTGGCGAAGAAGAAAATTCTAGCGGCGAGAATAATAGAATTGAAGGATCGGATAGAGGAGAAGAATCGCCAAAGAGATAATTCTTTTGTTTCTTTCGCTGCGTGTAATATCTCAGTGCATTTCGTGTCTTTTTGTAAACTTCTTGGGTTTGTTGTCCGTAAATTCCATCTTCATTCCCCTTTCTTGGCTTTTTTTTCCTTGTAATATAATTGGCTAACATTATTAATGTATAACTCTTTCATTGGAAGATGGATAACAATATTTCATCTTTTCCATCCCCATATTTGCCTCCTCGTTATGCATCTTCAGATGAAAGAATGAAATTTCTGAGATTCGCACTTCCTTCTTCTGATCAGGAATGATGTTTAAATTTATAATTGCGATGAAATCGCAAGAACTTTTCATTAAAGAAGAGATTTTTCTGGTCTCCTTATCATTTTTGGTGGACTTCTAAGCTTGACCTTCCTAAGTAAAGGTCTTACTCTGCCACCCTTTATTGCGACAAGATCGCAGGACGTCTTTACACTTCCATGTAAAAACCCATTGACCTTGTCTTATCATTATTCAAGTATTTTTGCCTCTGCAGGATATTTGGCTTGCGACAATATGACAGGCCTAAATTCTCTTGCGAAAGTAAAGCCCCATGACATTGTCGTCTTGCGACGAAATCGCAGGACGTCTTTACACTTGCATGTAAGGACCCATTGATCTCGTCTTACCCTCGCGTTAGTATTATTGCCTCTGCGCAGATCATTGCACAAATATGACAAGCCTAAGTTTCCTTGCGAAAAACAAAGCCTCGTGACATTTGCGTCTTTGGAACTTATCATCTCCCTAATGGAGGGTGCCGCCCTTATCACCTCCCGGTTGCCCCTTCAAGGAGGCGTACATCGGCCATACAAGGCTAGCTCCTCCCATCCGGTCTTAACAACAACCGCTTGTTTTCGCAGCCTCTTATCCCTTATACCTATAGAGTTTATGGTTACAAGTCTCGCACCCTAAGTGGAGTTTTCTTCGGGCCGAGTGCGGATGTGCCAAGACTTGTCAAGAGTGGTAAGGAAGTTCCATGCTCCCCGCACTCTTGACTCAACCGTGTACCTCGGCGCCTTGATCATACGCCGACTCCTTGAAAGAGACCCTGGCCGCCCAACTGGTATAACCTACATATATAGTTGGGAATCCAAGGTATCTCCTCCTGATAGGCTTTCATGGGCCCCAAATCTGCATGACCCGAGGTTCCGGGGCGGTGTAACCTTTTCCCCGAGCCATGTTAAGAGATACCCCCTTATATGACGCACTTTAGGTCTTACATTTGCCTCTTACGAAATGTAATTCGCGAACTAGGTGTACGCCATAAAGGTTCGTCCCATTCATTTTTTCATTCATTGTTGTTAAATCATTCAATCATTTATATTTAATTGTCAGTCTCGATATTTAATTTGCGAAGACATCGCACAATGTTGTTCATTCATTTTTGCCTCGATTCTTGTACAATCTTCTTGTCGAAATTCTCACGTATCATTTCTTCTTAGTCTTGCCTTTGATATACCTTTGTCGATTACTTATCACAGACCATTGACTTACTTTTTATGCCTTTTGTTCATTGTACTCTTTGCCTCAGCGTTATCCCAATCCTTGAAGGACTCCTTCCCATCGTAACATTCGCCCGCGCTTCCATGCATTCATCTCGCGGCACTTCTCGATGTTTCCACGGCACTTCGCGATGAACTACAACCAATTATCGTTGCAAAGATCGTAACATTCGCCTATTCTTGCGGCACTTCGCGATGCTTCTTCATTTCTTATCTCTATAGTATCCACCATTAGCTTCTCTTTTCTCTCGTTCATCTTTGATATTCTGTTTCCAACCTTTCCTTTTAGCATTTCTTTCTTCACAGCTCTCTCACGTCAACCTCATAACATTTCTGACCTTCCTTCCAATCTCCCTTTATAATTCCAATGCCATTTGGATGGGGAAATTTTATGCATTGATGGTATGTTGATGCTACTCCCAAGATTTCGTGCAGCCATGGTCGCCCCGATTAATGCGTTATAAGGAGATTCCACGTCAACCACGCAAAATAAAATGTCACCGATAACCCTTGTAAAGGTATCCTCATGTGAACCTTTCCTTTAGGTTTGTTCATTTGTGCCGTTAAAACCGTAGATTTTGTACGTTGAAGGAATCAAATTTTCATCCTCTCCACCCATGGTCTTATAAGTATGGTAAAACAAAATATTCACCGAACTACCAAAGTGTCGATTAGGATTCTATTGATTGCCCAACAATTTTACGCTTCGTCATCTTCTCCATCAACCGGTCTTGGATTAATGTCTAGTCGCACCACCAACGGGCTATCATGTGCTTCTCTTCCTTTGGGTATCTCGTCGGCAGAGAAAGAAATAATTTTTAGTTGCCAATCTTTCAATTGCGACTTTCTCGCTGTGTTCATCACTTCTTTGTTATGAAAATCTCTTGCATATACTCTACTAAGCACATTATCGTGAAAATCTTCAATTGTACGATATGAATGAACTATAGAGTTGCAAAATAGATTTTTGGCCTTTGTTCCCACTTCTATTACGAATGCTTCTTTTCCCTTCTTTGAAACTGTTCTTTGCACTTCGATGGTGATGTTGTTAGTACTTGCTTCCCTTTCTCTTCATTTTTTAGAAAATGAGCCAATTTCCCCGATCAATCATTCTGAGGATGATTCTCTTTATGTTTCGCAATCATTTGTTAGATGTCCATGAAAACGATGGTAAGAACAATATTCATGACTTCATCACTTGGTGGTGGTTCACTCCCCGCATTCCATGGTGGTGGTACATCCTCCATTACAAGTATAGCTTCCCAAATTTTCTCAACACTAGCATTTAATGGTGGCATTCGATCTCTTCCCATACCACTCTGCGATTTCTTGGCCTTCCATGGTTATTCGCCTTTGTCCTCCATAAGTTTCTTGCATATGATCTAATCTCCGAATTTTATTATTGTTGCCGCGGTTGTAGTAGTTCCTTTCTCTATCAAACTCCTCCCCGATCTCGGCTTCCCATTTCCACTATTTTCTCGCCGTCCATCATCAACTCGTTTTCCTAAGCCCTTGCGAAGTGGTCGCCACTGAATTTAAAAATTTTGGTAATAAACTTGCGTTCGCAGCGTTCGAACTTGTATTCGCAACCGGGTATGATTCCATTTCATTTTGTCTTTCTTCCAAAGCAATGTATTCTTCTTGGAGTTCTCGCAGCTCAGCCATCGTAATCGTATTTTTAATTCTGAATATTTGAATGTATAACAAACTTGTTGCGAACAGAGCATTTACAAATGATAAAATGAGATATCTTTCCTCTACCCTTCCAGCCATTTCACTACACATTGTCCTCCATCTCATTGTCAAATGTCTTAAACTCTCGCCAACTCTTTGTTTCAATCCGAATACATCTTCAATTCCTGGTCGCGTGGAATTGTTACTTATATACGCTCCCAAGAAAATAGTTTGTAGATGGTTAAATGACGAGATTGTGTTTCTCGGTAATCCTTCAAACCATTTCAATGCTTCTCCAATTAAGCTTGATGCGAAGTATTTGCACAATATGGCATCATGATTCTCCCACTGTAACATACATCTCATATAAGCCTTGTTGTGTTGTATCGCACATGTTGTTCCATCGAAAATGTTGGTTAATGCGGGCGCATTGCATTTAGGTGGTATTCCTCCCATTTGTACTTCTATTGTGAAAGGAGTCTTCGCGGCTTACGCGATGGCTTCATCCAACCTGTCTTCATCCTCCTTCCTTCCTCTTGTTTAACAATTCTCTCATTTACGCTAGTTCTTTCAAGATTTGCTCATTTTCCTCGGGATTTGATTCTCGCCGGTCTTTTAGCTCGCCTCTCGCCTCCCGCGTTCATGCCCGTTTTGATCTTCTTGTCCACTATTTTCTTCTCTCCTTTCTCTGCGACTTTCTCCTTCGTCTCTTTCATCAATTCGCACACCATTATATCTATTGTTCTCTCTTCCGGGTTCTCTATCAACTCTCCTCTCGCATCCCGTCGTATTCTCCATTGGTATTTCTATTGACACGATCTTGTGCTCGCCTCCTCTCTCGGTTGTCGTGATTATTTTGCCGGATTGCTTCTTCCAATTCTTGGTTTTCCACTTCTCGCTCTTACTCTCTCTCTCTCGGGATAATCGTGCTTGTTCAAAGATAATGTTTCTCAATGTCGTCCACGATCTCTTTTTTCCTTCTCAATGCTTCTCTTCCATGCAGTATTGCTCTTCCTTCAACGGCTGGATCATTTGGCCCCTGAAATCGCCTAGTTCCCTGATTTTCTTCATTCTGCTCATCTTGGAAATTCTCGGGATGGGGAATATAACGATCTTCTGCGTCCTCTCTTCTTTCATGATGTTCTGATCTGAGATTTTGTGCTTCCCGTTGGTTTTCTACCTCTGTAATTTCTGTTGGTAAGGCTCTCCTTCTTTCTTCCCTAGTCGATCTTGAACTCGATATCGCAGTGCTTCTCGATCTTCTATTTTGCAATCTTATATTTTCCATTCTTAATTCATGATTCTGTCTTGTCAAGTTTGCTCGTTCCTCTGCCTCTAGTCGCCTCTCTTCATGTATCGTTTGTCTCAATGTTTCCAATGCTGTGAGTTCTTCATTTCCTGGATTCATTTCTCCATTCATTCTTTGATCTTCTTCTCCTTGTCCATTGTTTACCAATTGTTGCTCTTCTTCCCTTTCATCCTCGTAATCCGTCCTCCAAGTGTGCACACTTACTCTATCGTAATCCACGTTTCATTTGCTACCGGGGTAATTAAAGCTTGGACATGATTCTCTTCATCATTCCTCATATTCATCCTTGACGATTCTCCTCTTTCATTTCTCCTTTCTCCAGCAAGTCTTCCACTTCTTCTCACCGGTTGTTCAAGTACATTTCTTCTTCTAGCCATTTCTCTTTTGTTAAATTCTTTGAAAATTATCTCAAATTTCTTTCTTGTTAATTCTCTTCTTTTAATGCTGTTCAAAGCCTGTTTCTAGCGCCAATATGTAGTTGCAGAAATCCCACAATACACCCCTCACTATATTTTGTTAAACTAATCCATTCAAAAGATGATAGATGAACAATTATGAATGTTTATTAATAACTTTCTTGAATCTTTACACAGGAAAATGGAATTACACTTAAGAACTTACAAATATTTTCTCTCTTTCTCTCTCCTAATGACTTACTCTCCAATCCAAAAGACCTCTCCCCTACAACAGATTCACTCACCTCTTTATATAGGGTAATACATAGTGAATGACAGCTAAGCTGTCCTTTATTTTCGGAATGTCTCGCTAAGTGTCGCAGCGTACAAGTATTCGTATTCGCGACACCTCTTACCTTTCGCCAGATTTCATATCTTCCTATCGTCATCCAATGCGTCATTCATTATTAATCTTCTGCGACTCCCTCGCAATGTTGTTGTCGGTTGTCTTCGCGAATTGTTGTTGTGGCGATATTATGATCCTACAGAGACAAAAGTCGTATAGCTATATAGAATTTAATTTATGCACATTTGATATTTCGAGCTGAGTTTAACTCGCTTACATATTTCTCGAAATATGTATTTGTAAGATTTCGCTTTAACAAAGTTCATGTTACATTCTTGACGAAGTCAAAAGATAATCATGTGAAAATCGCCTGGTAACATCTTATATGATTTGTGTGAGATAGTCATTTGATGTAGACTCGGAATGTTTCGTATTGATTATTTGATCACTTGAAAATTGCTTTGAAGCTAATACTTTGTGTGAGACAACTATTCCTATCTTCCAAGAATGTTTCAATGATTGAAATTGGAGTTTAAAATAATTAACCATGATTGGATATTGCACAATATGCGTACTTGTATGGTAACTCATTGCAAATATATTCCAAGCCCTAGGAACTTAGTATGCATACCCGTATACGTCCGGTTAAATAGTTGAAGTCCTGGAACTTAGTATGCATACACGTATGCGTACTTATTTCAACTGAGTTCGGTCGTGAACGACAGTATGCTTACACGTTTGCATACCGGTGAACACATACCAAGTCCGACAACTTAGGTATGCGTACATTTGCATACTTGAGTGGGTTAAGTTCTAAGATCGGTTTTTCATGAACAAATACATTTATATAATAAGGAACGCAATCTTTTGCAAACCGTGGCTATAATGTTCATGAATTGATTCGAGTGAATTAAATCCGATGTTGCTTCAATTGTGTCTTATATACTTCTATGAGAATATAAACAATTGAACAACTCTCAGTAACTAGTTTCATTTGAGTCATTTGAACTAGTTGTGTTTAAGATGAACAAGGTTGATATGAAAGTGTTCATATGGCTAACTCCTGTTAACTATTGTTGAGCCAACTAAGTGTACACGTTTAGGTACCTGTTACCCATATCTAAATGAAGGCACATTTCATTTGTGTGTAACAATCTAAGTCAATCTAACGATTGAAAGATATTAGCTTGAATCTAATCAGGTTTTCATCTATGGGTGCATATTGAATGCTTTTTTACCAAGGTAACATTGATTGCAAACCCTGATTTGAAGACTATATAATGGAGAACTCTAGCAACTAGGAAACCTAATCCCCCACACCTCATGTGTGATACTAGTTACGACTAGAGTCGATTATACTTTAAACTAGGTTTTTATAAAACCATTATAGGTTAACGACTAAAAGACTTCATTGGGATTCTAAAGCCAGGCCCAACTATTTTTCCTACCATTCCCAATTTATATTGACAAAAAGGGGGAGAATTATTGTGTAATTCACACTATAAATACATATGGTTTACAAATCATTATGTAAGGGGGAGTGGTTTTTATTGTGAGATGAAGTATTGACTAAGGGGAGTGATACGTATCACCAGAGTATTGTTGTCAAAGTTGTGATATAATTGGACTTTGATGCTGTGTAATAATACTATGACACTGTATAACAATGATTCAGAGCTACTGTTTTCTCATTGTTATGGCTACGGATCTTCAACAACTAAGATGCTGAGTTGAACACGTTCAACATCACTGGAGTACTTGGAAGTGACGAAGATTTCGAGTAATGTTGAAGAACCAAGGAAATCAAGCATTTGGATGAGAAGCTACAAAGTTTATTTATTTTGTAATCCATATGTATTGATAGTTTTGTCACTAAAATTGACAAAGGGGAGATTGTTAGAGCACTCCTCGGTCGAACTCATAAGCATTGCTATTTCAAGCTTGTTTGTAAAGTTTAGTTGTCAAAGGTATAAGTCTTGATTTCTAGTCTACTTATAACTATGTCTCGGATTAGGATTGAATGTGTAGTTGAGCTTTAGACTTCACGGCGTTCATCGATTGAAGATGAAGAACTACTAAGGGGAGCTTGTGGAACTTCATCAACAAAAATTATATGGAGACTTGAACTCATCTATCACTAGAAGTCTATTTTTATCCTATCTCCTATTGAGACAAAAGTCGTATAGCTATATAGACTTTAATTTATACACATTTGATATTTCGAGCTGAGTTTAACTCGCTTACATATTTTTCGAAATATGTATTTGTAAGCTTTCGCTTTAACAAAGTTCATCTTATATTCTTGACTAAAGTAAAAAGATAATCATTTGAAAATCGTCTGGTAACATCTTATATGATTTGTGTGAGACAGTCATTTGATGTAGACTCGGAATGTTTCGTATTGATTATTTGATCACTTGAAAATTGCTTTGAAGCTAATACTTTGTGTGAGATAGCTATTCCTGTCTTCTAAGAATGTTTCAATGATTGAAATGGGAGTTTAAAATAATTAACCATGATTGGATATTGCACAATATGCGTACTTGTATGGTAACTGTTGCAAATATATTCCAAGCCCGGAACTTAGTATGCATACCCGTATACGTATTGGTTAAACAGTTGAAGTCCGGGAACTTAGTATGCATACTCGTATGCATACTTATTTCAACTAAGTTCGGCCGTGAACGACAGTATGCGTACACGTTTGTATACTGGCGAACACATACCAAGTCCGACAACTTAGGTATGCGTACACATTTGCATACTTGAGTGGGTTAAGTTCTAAGATCGGTTGTTCATGAAAAAATACATTAATATAATAAGGAACGCAATCTTTTGGAAACCGTGGCTATAATGTTCATGAATTGATTCGAGTGAATTAAATCCAATGTTGCTTCAATTGTGTCTTATATACTTCTATAAGAATATAAACAATTGAACAACTCTGTAACTAGTTTCATTTGAGTCATTTGAACTAGTTGTGTTTAAGATGAACAAGGTTGATATGAAAGTGTTCATATGGCTAACTCCGGTTAACTATTGTTGATCCAACTAAGTGTATACGTTTAGGTATAGTTACCCATATCTAAATGAAGGCACGTTTCATTTGTGTGTAACAAGCTAAGTCAATCTAACGATTGAAAGATATTAGCTTGAATCTAATTAGGTTTTAATCTATGGGTGAATATTGAATGCTTTTTTACCAAGGTAACATTGATTGCAAACCCTGATTTGAAGACTATATAAGGGAGAACTCTAGCAACTGGGAAACCTAATCCGCCACACCTCCTGTGTGATACTAGTTACGACTAGAGTCGATTCTAATTTAAACTAGGTTTTTCCAAAACCATTATAGGTTAACGACTTAAAGACTTCATTAGGATTCTGAAGCCAGACCCAACTATTTTCTATAAAGTTGCGTAATATGATCTTACTTTGTTCTATCGTATTGAGTGCTATCTTCTCTAAGATTTTCTCGAGATATAATCTCCGATAGGTAAGATACAAAATAATCACAAACATCTTCATCTCATCGTCTGTGATTCCACAATATCTTGTTCCGCTACCATACGGTTAAGATCATTGTGGTGAGGTGATTGATATTATTAAGTTGTTCTTCGGGAATATAAGCCCGATCTATCAATTGGTTCCTGTTCACCTTGATTTATCAAAAGACGGAACAAAAAACTCGTAGGTATTCCCGTGGGAGACAAATTTATCTATTCAATAGACTTTTATGTGTGAGACATATTTGGTTATCACGTCTTCGACTTTGGGTCATAGCAACTCTTAGTTGTGGGTGAGATCAGTTAAGGTAATCAAGTACGTGGAGTCATACTGGGATTCAGAGGCGTAAGGAACGCGACTGTACCTTAATTGGAAAAAGGAGAGAAATAGGAATGGGAATGCTTTTCTCAAATTTCTATTACTGTACATTTAAAGAGACCGGAACGGGTTTATATAGATACTGCCACTATCCGACACGTTCTTAGCTCATGTGGCTTTGCATAAAACTTGTATGGACCATAGTCCATGGATGAGGACACATAGGTCTTAGTGGGTCACACGTAAAGTGTGGTCATTCACAGATGATCCTGCCCATCATCAAATTAATTTTCCTCGTATCTTTGACCCTTTTTCCCAAATATACAAGTCGGAATTTGTCACACTCCTTAACGAGTGTGCACGTAACATTTCAATCTCTACCCTTGATTTAGTTTAGCAAGTTATGTAACGAGGGTCGAGATTCTAAACATGGAGGGTAATGGGTCCATCAGTTAAATAATCAACTGATCAGCAGAATATGTTAAATATACACTCGTTAGAGGAGTGTGAACAAATTTGGACTCCAAATATATATGCAAGATGATACAAAAGCTGACGATGTGAATAAATATATGTCAGGTGAGACGAGTTTGATGTGCGACATAAAACAACCCCATAAATTCCAAAATCTGACTTTACAACCTGACCTACCTAGAAGATATCTCGCCCATAACGTTGGAGGAGCAGGATTTCAAGAGAGACAAGAGCCAAAAAACCATTTTTTGTTGTTTTTTCCATTGCACCATTATACTTGATCACGCAATAGTTAGCACCATTCTATTTAGTCCAACACTAGTTAAAGAAAAAATAAAAAACACCCAACCATTATATTTTGAATATAAATCCTAACTTTAGCTTTCAACAAATTCATAATCAAGAACTTCTAATATATTGAGGAGCAAATCTAATATATTGAGGAGTAAATTGGTGTTTGGGTCCTAACTTATAATGTAAATTATGAGACAAATTGTGAGACATTAACAATTGATATCAAGAATAGCAAGGATTTAATACAATCATATCTCTAAATAATCGATGTCTTCGATTTATCACTTATGAGCAAGTTTCTCATTCCACGGGTAGGAAAACGATTTTCAAGGATAACCAAAGTTATTTTCCCTAATTTAGGATCAAATTTGTAACACTAGTGGGAAAATGGGGGAAGCCAACGGCAGTAAAGTGCCTACCCTTGCCTTGGTTGCCTCCTCCCCTGGCCCATAATATGGCAAACAACGGGTTCGGGAGGCGTAAAACTTCCCTTAACTCAATATTTGTGCGGTTATTGAATTGTAATTTGCAACCAAAACTTGCATGGCTAACGATTTTCCCGACGACCCAAAAATTGCCCCGGCTATCAATATTTTGTTTGATGGTTTAAAAATTATGAAGAAAATTTGATACACAAATTTTGATGTGACCCAAAATGTATATATCATGTCTCGATGTTCATCAAGGATGGAAGAGAACCAGTATGCAAAGTAACATTAACAATTTTGCGTGGTATGTGGTGGAGCTAACCAAATGAGCCCTGTATCAAGATTAACTTTGATTTGATGCATCTTTTTATCAAGAAACTATGCAGGACTGGGGATGGATGAATTTGCCTAATGATGCTAGTACATATCGTGAAACTAGATGATGCATAACTAAAGACTTAAATGTAGAACCATGCTCGCTTTGGAGCCTAGCAACCTGGCTCCAATGTAGAGGGTAAAAAAAAAAAAAAAAAAAAAAACTATCTTGAAGATCAAAATTTCTTTTTTTCTTTTTGTTATAATTGTGGGCTAACATTAAACATCACTAAGCCTAAGATAAGGAGAAAATATAGTGTACGTCTTACATAGGTTTTTTTGTGTCTTTTCAATTCAATTTATTCAGTTTTTTTTTTAAATTAGGTTAAAGCCCAAAGATTATACTGAAGTTTATACATCAAAGAAGTCTATTATCTACAAGCCAGGTGTTGTATGCTAAAACTGATTCTGCTAAAATGGTAAAATGGGGTAGGTTAATGATAAACGAGTTTTAAACCTAAACAAATGTACTTCAAAAGAGTACTTTAGATTCGAGAGATCAATCATTACAATTCTGGTCTAAACCAAGAAATGACCGTTCCAGTCTTGCTTCGGTCACAAAAGAAGGGAAATGGTTGGTCTTAGGGAGGGAAGCATAGAAAGTGTTGAGATCAGAGTGGTAGACTCTGTGAGAGATGAAGGTGTATGAGCGTGTATCAGAAGGTAGAACTTGTTTGAAGATTGTAAGCAGTGTATTCAGTGTATTCTAGATACTTGCACTAATGGTTCTGATTGCCTATTCAGAAATAGATAAGAAAATCTATATATGTGTAATCATGCTTGTACACCCTGATCTCGTAGAAAGTGGAAGTTGTGAAGGAGTAAGAAGATGGAGACGTGTGAAACTGATGAAACCGTGTCCCTATGATGGAGGGGAGACTAGGCGGTTGCATACCCACTACTCCTTCACTTGTCAACTGTCTGTATTTCCTGACACTTTCTCATAATGGGTGCATTGCATACCGCATTGCCGTAGACCGCCAGACCAATTCCCTGATGAACATGCCCCCATTTGTGACATTGTTGATGTCTCGAGTCAAAATATGAAAGAAGTCGACTTGCACGACTAGCTTTACCTGCATGACCAGTTGTTGAAAAGTTGTGTCGTGGAACATGGTTATCCAATCCTCCTTTTGCCACCATGACACGTGAAGAGTGGTCATAAGAATTGTGAAAGAGGATGTGTGTTCATCCAAACAACTAAGTACATTTTGTTGATCGTGTATGTAAGACCTTCATGTTTCGACCAATCACATGTGAGCTACGCTGTAGGTAAGTCGTGAGTGGCAAGTCAAGTCTCATATAACTTGCCAGGAGAAGTACTCAAAAAACCAGTACGTGGTGCTCGATAAATAGCTTATGTTATTCATCTAAATGAATCAGATACATATAAAGTATCGTCCATAATGGGTGGCTTGGATCAGTCGTAGAATATTTAATAATTACTCCCTTTGTGTTTTATTAACAGTCCTAATTGACAAAGTCAAAATATTAAGGAAATCCTACGAAATGTCATGACTAACTCTCGACTATATTAATATTTTAGGAAATATTTCAAGAAAATAAAAACAAAGATTACATAAGAATAAGTGGAAGCTTTATTAGGAATTCTATAACTATCCATAAATATTTTTATTATTAAAAAGGGAATGACGATTAATACAAAGATATTGAATAGATTATTTCCTTATATATGGTGATAATATTTAGGATTTTAAATTAAGTTTATATTAAAGCTGATTTTATGATTATAAATAATACTTGGTATATTTGATAGTTTAAGGGAAAATTATGTATATAAACAGAGCGGACATAAAAAAAAAGACAGGCCATAGTAATAATTAGGACAGAAAAAAAGACAGAGGGAATACTTTTAGTAATTTAAAACATTTAGCACTTGAGACTCACATGGACATTCGCATATGCAATTTACGTGCTTCGACAAGCTCTCTTTGATCGGTTATTTGGAAGTTGTACAAGTAATCTATGGACGACTTGGCTAGCCCATTCAGAACAGGGGCAACAGGTAGCAGTGACTTGATTGGTCGATTAAAATTGAAGCTAGGCGGGGACTAGGCAAGTCGAGCGGTTGAGATCAATCCGCGACTGACTTGGACGGTAATGCTTAACCTAATAAGGTTTTAGCTAGCTTGACTAGCCCTCTTTGGACGACCACCGAGAGCGAATAAGGTAAGTTAGGCGATATGTGGTCGGGAAAGTAAATGGGCGACAAGTAGTCTCTATGACGCATGATTGGTCTAACTTTGCAGGAGCCAGGCTAGATAGATTGACCGTCCAAGCTGGGAAGCCGTGATCATACTGCGACGGACCTGGGCGGTCAATTGGGAGCGAAGCAAGTAGGCTAGGAGCGACATGATTGGCCAGAAGGATAATAGGGCGACAGTTAGTCATCCTGGAGTCTGATTGGTCGAGTATGGAAGGACCTAGGCTAGCTAGATGGGCCAACCAAGTTGAGTGATCATGATCGTTTTGCGGCCCGACCAGGGCGGTCAGGATCCAATTTTAAATAAAATTAGGCATCTCGGATAGCCTAGTTTGACCGGTTACTGGGAGCGAAGCAGGTAGGCTACGAGCAATCTGACTGGCTGATTAGGAATATGAACGACATGTATTCACCATGAGACCTGATTGGTCGATTGCGGGAGGCGTAGAGCTTGCCAAATTGACCGGAAAAATGGCACGGTCAACCTCCTTCCGTGACTGACTGAGTCAGTCACGGTCTGCCCTAATTCTAATTTTCACCGACTTCAGCCTTGATTAGGGTTTCCTACTCATCGACCACAAGATTAATTAATTCCTAGCTTGGCTAGGCCTAGTCTCGACCAATAGAAACTGAGATATCATGATTGCTCCTTTTGAGGCAAAAGAATTAATTTATGTCATTCAACTGAAAATGAACATAAATATCAGGTAAGCTTTGGGAGTTCAGCTGGGGAACGTAGCACTAAAACATTTTGACAATCAAGTATCGTGAAAAAATTCCAAAATGACTGTTATTCCCTTTTAGGTCAAATTTTGGTAAAATGGCTATTTTGCTCCTGGTCCAGAACTTTATGAATATGACTTTTCACTTCGAATTATAGAATGAACATTTTGCCCCTAATATATTGAAAATTACTATTTTACTCTTGGTCTAAAAATTCACTTAAAATGATTGTTTACCCTTTGTCGAAAATCCACCATCAATACCAGGTAACTAGGATAAGAAAGAAACATCATGATGCTAACATTAAAAATTCAATTATTTTCTTACTATAAGGTAAACTAGTAAATATTATTCATTTCGTTATTATAAATTAAGAAGAGACAAAAGTATGGGAAACAAGAGGAAAGAATGTTATTCATTTATGTGTAATTTAATAGCGATAGAAGACCTAATACCCTATTATATAAAAATACTTAAACACACGGACATCTTACTTGGATAATAAACTTAAATTTATAACATTACTCATGATGACCACTGTGTCTAAGTCATTACGATTGTTGATGGGACAAAACAATTTGCTGGTTTTATAGGAAAGTGAAGAGACGACCGTACGGAGGAGACTCCTCGACCGAGAAAATTGCTTTAACCTTTTGAAAACAGATGCACTGCACGTGAGTGCTTTGAGTTCAAGAGATCAATATGTAGGACTCCGGCCTAAACCAAGACAATGGTCGTTCCAGAGTCAATTCGGTCACAAGATAGGATGGGTCAATCTGTATGAGGGAAGCTGAGAAGTGTGTGAGATCAATGATGATCAAGGATTGAGGATGTGTTGTAATACCCGCGTTCTTTTTTATAAAATAATAGGGTGCGAGCCCAATCCATTTGAATTGGAAGACTAGAAAAAGTGCAATGTGGTGCATGAAATCTAGTTGTCATTGTGTTTCGGTTGAGAAACGCTTGGATTTTGCCTGAGAAATTATATTTCTCTTTGTGTGAGCCTGCCTGTAGCGTGTTCGGATGTTAATCGAGTTGTTATTACTCGAATTTGCGACAAAGTGACACTCACCTAGTTTATGTGTCGAGTGTAAGTTGAACAAGGGGAATTTTGGTCATTTTGCTTGCTTAAATATAAGTTGTTTTTAGTGAACTTCATTATCAAAACCATTTCCTTTGTTCTCTATAATCCTCTGATCTTCTTCATACAACATAAATATTTCATTAGACTTGGTTTTGGAAGCTTAATTTGCATCTTTCGATTGGTGGCTTAGATTTGGTAGCTTTGGAAGATTTTGTTGCACAAAAGGTAGGGGGATTCTTCTTTCTAACTATTTTTTAATTGATTTTAATGATTTCAATTCTTTGATTTGATACTCAATGAAATTGAATCTTCTTCATACTCTTGTGAAGCTCTCTATGATGAATTTATAATGTTTTAAACGAATTCATGCTTATTCATCTTGATTTTGATTTTAGGGTTCAACAGTAGTTATGGTTTTCTTCTAATTTGATGTGGAAACTGTATTTCTCCTAAAAATTATCCATGGGTGCTCTCAATTTATTGGAATTGATCTTTACTTTCTCTTGAAACTCGATTTAAAAGCAATTCAAGGATTTCTGTCCTGTTTTTGGGATGAATTATCACCCAGTTCTTGTGACTCTTATTTTGAGTTATATTTTTGTGTAAAAGAGGGCCTTTTATTCTTTAAAACTAGCCAAGAATCAACGGATAAGTAATGAAGTCTGGGTGAATATTTGAGTATAGACTTCCAAACTCGTAATTTCAAGAGCTTGTTCTTGCCATGTTTATTTGAGTCTTTTAGAATCAACTATTTACCTTATTTATTATGGTTATGATTTTTATGTCAAATTAGATTCTCTCATATTTCTAACAAGATCGAGTTTGCTAAATTCCGCTGTGTAGACGAATTTTTGACGAATTTTTGATTGCAGACTATTAAAACTGAAATTTCTGAAGAACTGCACATCTGTTCTGTTTTGTTGAGAAGTTTAAACATAGATAAGTATCTGATTACCTTTTTTTTATCATTTTTATGTTAAATTGGGGTTTCTAAGCTTTCAAAAGATACCAAATATACTGAATTCCGTTGTGTGATGAAATTTACACGAATTTTGGATTACAAACCGTCAAAACTGTAATTTCTAGAGAACTTGAGTTATGTCATGTTTTGTTGAGATCTTTGAATACACCAATGTACCTGATTATTTTTTCCTATCATTTTTATATAAAGGTGGGCTTTCTAATCTTTCTAACGAAACCAAATTTGCTGAATTCCGTTGAGTAATGAATTTTGCGTGAATATTTGAATGTCGACTACCAAAACTGTTGGTTTTATGTGGATAGTTTACTGTCAGACGTTTCCAGCGTGGTTTAGACCTGTTATTTAACTTTTTGTTTTTGCTAATAATTTTTATATGATACCTTATTCTTTCTTATTTAAAATGAGATAAGAATCACTCATTTTCGTTGTGTAACGAATTCTACACAATTCTTTGAAAACATGCTCTGTAATCTGAAATTTCTGAAAAATAGTATTGTTGTTTTATATTTACGTCTTTAGTTCTTTGAGCTATTGAATGTATTCTTTTGCTGATAGTTTCTACATGAATACAGGACTTCTATATTTTCTAAAATGATAAGATTGGTTTTGTTTGTCTTGCATCAAACCCCATGGATATTTATGCGTTTAAATGGTTTAAAACGCATTTGGTTTAGAATGGATTCTGTCGCACAAATTCAATAATTCATTGATTTGATGCATTTATCGAATCTGAGTTTTTCCCAACTTTATGTTTTGATACATCCTTGGATTTTATGATCTTGTCTTATACATGGTAAGCCAAGGTAAGTTGCTTTCATGGTTTATGAATAAAAACTTGTTGATGATTTCTCAATACTCATATTTAACGATGTTTGTGAACTATTTATGAACTGTGTTGAGCATCCTTTTGATTGTGAACACTACCGATGAGTTTTTCGGTCCCACAAGGGGCAATCCATATTAATGGTGACCTGCGGAAGATCGTCCGGGACGATAGGGTAGTTTTCTGATAAACTTCGACAATTGTTTATTCGAACCCTCGCAGTAGATTATTGAGAACTCTTGGTTTTAGATGATTTCGATTGTGTATTGGCTTGTAAGGCCTTTGATACTTCGATATGGATGTGCTCAACAACTTAACACATTGTTTATGCATTACTTGATTCGATATGTTATCGTTATTTGTATTTGGGCATTGTTTATACTCGTGTTTTGTTTCGATAAACCGGTCTCTACTTGAGCTAACCCTTTTGTTGTTTTTTTCCCCGAGAGGTTGAGGTCGGCTTGAGGTAGTAAGCTTGCTTAAGCTTAGTGCATTGAGCTTTCGGGTCAAAGTGAGTACATCACTTTGTATTCATGCATATTCATATGTATCTGGGTTGGTTTGTGAGAAAGGATATTGTATTTTCCTATTATCTTAGTTTGTGAAAACTGATTCTATATTTACTTGCTATTGTGATTTGTAAAAATGGTATTGTAAAGTGTTACACGTCTTTAAATGGTTTCATGTCAACTATCTTGTAAAATTTACCGACTGATATCTCGTATCCCATACGTTTTGGCTAATTGGTTTATGTAAATGAAACTTCTTTTGTTATGTTTAATAATAACATGACTTTTACTCTTGTTTAGAAACTGGTTTTCAATCCGTGCATCTCAAATGGCATCTCGGAGAATTTGGAACTTGTCAGTTGACCATACTCCACGGCCGACTGGAAGGAAAAAAATTTCCGGGCCGTCACATGTGTTGTGTATTCTGCGTGAAGAAATAAGATAAGTTCTGATTGATTGAATTTGCTCTATTGAGAGTAATTGCTCAGACGAGAATTCTTGTGCTGATGAGAATTCTTTTGGACGAGCGTTCTTGTTTTTCAATCATGGATTCAAAGACTTATTTATATTGCAAGAATAGTAGACACATTGATCCCAATAAGTGTGACGACTCTTGAGTGAAAAAGTGGGAAAGTGGAAAATCGTGTTACGGAGTTACTCATCGTGTGGAGACTTGGTTGATTATCCACCCACTACTTTGCTAACTCCTCTAACCGCTTGCACGACTTAATCACATTCTCATCGTGGATAAACACACGTGCCGTAGGCCTTCAGACCAAAACCCTATTTAATATCCCCCCATGTGACATGATTGATGTCTCATGATTGTTAAGTCTGCAAGGAAGACGTGTATTTAATTAGTCAGTTATTTGACTTGATCAGACGATGAGTCTTAGTATTGTCGAGTCGAGCATGATGTACGAATGCTCTATGATTTGAGCATGTGTGTTGAGACAAATGTATAATTATTGAATGAACGTTGATGGTTGAATCAACATGATGAACGTTAATAATCTGAGCAAATATTTCTCGTCTGAGCGAATATTGCTCATTTGATGAATTAATGAATATTGATAGTTGAATCAATATTGTTAATTTAAGCAAATATTGCTCGTGTGAGCAAGTATTGCTCATGTGAATAATTAAATATTGATAGTTGAACCAATATTCCTAGCTCGAGAAAATATTGCTCGATTCATGAATTATTGGTAGCAAGACCAAATAAAATAGTAATTTAAAATATTTTTAGCTAGACCAAATATAATTAACTGGAATGTTGATTGCTAGGTGTGCTTTGAAGAGCATTTGATTCAAAACCCTAATTTTGATCGATTGCTGATCAATTGATGATTTACTGAAAATCAATCACTTAACGAGAGAGGGACCGGCTACATGGGATGATGGCTGACCGTGTAGATCCCAGGTGCTCAAATGAGCATGCACCAAAGTCCTTTGAAGACCAATTGGTGGAGGGATGATTAAATGATGGTTTAATCATTTATTGGAAAATAGTGATCGTCTGAGAATTAGGCAATAAAACCTAATTATGTAGAGACGAGGGACCGACCAAGAGGGCATGGAACCGGCCCTTGGTGGTCGTGGGACCGACTGACGGTCATTTGATGAAATTCTAAATTATTTGGAAAGAGTTTGAACCCAATATGAACGGATTAGGTCAAATTATGAAGATGTGTGGGACCGGCTCCTTCACTTGTAAGCCAAAGGGCCGACCTTGGTCGGTCAAGGTGACATGCCTGTGTCACCATAGTGTCCATGTCTCAGTCCAGAGAATTTTGGTATTTTCTGGTGCGCGTTTGAGCAATATTTTGGATTTTCGAAGAATTTGATCTTGATCGAAACTCTCAATTTTGCTTGAATGAGCAAGTAAGACATTGCTCGTGCGATTGATAGGTGTAGAATACACCGTATTTACTATACATAGTTTATGCTTTCTTTGCTATTTTTCTTGTAAATTATGTATTTTACGCTTATTTTGAGTTTTGTAGCTACTTTGGAGTCGCACGGAGGAAAAGGAGAAGAAATCACCATATTTTAGCAAAAGGGTAAAATTGTCATTTCACCAAGGAGGGAATACTATATGGAGCCCAGCCAAGGTTAAGGGGTGACTCAAATTACTGAAGGAAGGACAATAATAGTTAAGGGGCTGTCCACTGGGGTGTCCCTTATCTAATTAGTAGGGTGGTCCTTATCACTTGGGTGCAAATATCCACCCAGGTACTTATACCCTAAATGTCGAAGATATTATCTTCTTCTCTCTTTTTCCTTTCACCCGAAGCAGTCATGGCTGCCGTTAAACCGAAATCGATCGAGAAATTGAGATATTTGAAGCTCGTGGATGAAGAGATTCGGAGGAGAAGCAATTGAGACCCGAGGGAAGAAGTTGCTCGATCGACGATGTTCGATCTGTGAAGAGTGAGATGTTCTTTGCTTTGAGATCGATGGGTGAACAGAGAAGAAGGAGGGTTTCGCTGTTGATTCAAACGAACCAAGGGAAAGAGGAGGAGATCGAGAATTGAATCGAGAAGATTAACTGAGAGCTGCAGAATTGAAGTTGCAGTCTGACTGTGGGTTTCAGGTGAGAAAGCAGCTGGTGGTGGTATGTATTTGTATGGCTGGAGCTAACAGCTATGGAGTGTAAGCTTATGGAGAAGCCACAAGCGCGCCACAAATGAATGTTGCATGTCGAGAGGCAATTTGGATGAACTGAAGTTGGGTTGTTTGATTGAGTCTGCAACTGGATGCTTGTACGGGGGCTACAATGTAATGCCCGAGTGTCCGAAAAGGCTTGAAATATAGGGTTCTGGTACTAATGCTGTGATGGAGATTTCAGAGAAGATTTGGTCATGAATTGAGAGATGCAAATGGACATAGAACTGATGATTGAATGGGTTTTTGAATTGGTGGATTGCATTAATGAAGAATGGCAAGCTTGATGGTCCTGGTGGTGCTGTTAATCTGTGGAAGTCGAGAGCTTGGCAGAGTGACTTCAAGGATGTGGTGATAATGATGCAGCTAAGATGTATTTGCAGGCAATGGCTTAAATCGAGAGGGTGTTGATTGGCAGTGAGCTCAGGTCATGTTGAGCTGAAGTGGTTGCCTGAGATGTAATTGCAGGTTGGCTTGAGCTATAGCTTGTTTCAGTGTGAGCTGTTGCAGGTGGTGGTTGAAATGTATGCAAAGAGATGGCCTAAGCCTGGTGGGTGTTGCTTCTATGGCAGAGAGATGGGAACTGCAGGGGAGAATGTATAAGCAATGGTTGTGTTGGCTAGAAGTGATAAATATGGCGGTGGGTGTGTAGAGTTGGCATTTGTACAACCTCATGGTCGGGAATGAAATGCGAAGGTGCAACAGACAGGGGACATCTTGGCCGTAAGTCATGGAACACAACTACGACCATCTTGGTCGTGAACCGCAAGGCATGTGCAAAATTGCGTGGCACAGTCCGGACTGAGTTGGATCATTGACTCATTTGGACTCGGCAGTTGACCCGAGTTGGATCGTTGACTAACGGTTTGACGTTTGACCGTTATTCCTAACGGTGGACTGACGGAATATTCCGTCGAATATTCCACTGACGGAGAAATTTTCAGGTGGCCGGCGACGACTATTCCGGCCGGATTCCGGCCATAATACCATTTTTCCGGCGAGCAAAAATTCCAGAATTTTCTATGGATTTCTCTCATGGGTGTGAAGACTTGGGCTAGGAATTGGATGGAGAATTTGGAAAGAGAAGATGGAAGAGTTGAGAAAGGCTTGGTTTTGGAAATTGAATTGCCAAAGGAAAAGGATTCTAATCCTTGGAAGATTTGGAGAATATTGAAGCCTATAAATAGAGAAGTTTTCTACATCTTTTAGGACACATCTCTACACACACAACACTTTTCTTTTCTTATTCTTTGTGTGAACTCTTTAGCATGAGTAGCTAATTTTATTGATTGAGGATGAATTCCTAGTTCTTAATATATGTTTTGAGTATTGTTTCAATTCTATCTTGAAGTTTTTCACATGATTATCGTTTGTTTTTACTAATAGGAATGATCTTAATGACATTCATGATTGATTGATAGATTGTTTGGGTGGCCAACTAAATTGATTTGTCGATTTAATCTAAAGCTAGTGAAAGTTAGAGATAAGTAATCGTTTCTTGACTTTTTACATAAGTAGCAAACACGAGACCTTGCGGAGGGATGCCGTGGAGCAATTGTGTGTAAAAACAACGTTAGCAAGTAGACCTTGATCTAAGAGTCTAACTACTGATATCAACCTAATAAGTTCATAAATCTTAATGCGTTTATTTTAAATTACATCTAGAGTGATCTACTACTAGGTGGTTTGGTAAATAGAATCCGGTAGTCGAGAACTTCCGTATCCGGGGATACAAGGGATTTAGGGGTTTAGCACCGATCTAGTCGCTTTACCTACGGTTGGTGATAATCTGTGACTAATAACAAGTAGAAAAGAACATAACTTGAATCATTGTTTTGCAACGAAGAAGGATTCCTTGATCTTGTCTCTCTTATTGCTTTCAACTTTATCTTTTAATTGCTTTGTTTATATTTTTTTTGCTTTTTACACCCCCTTTCGTGACAATTTTTACAACTAGAATCTCTTGCTCCTCGTGGGAACGAACTTGACTTCCATTATATTATTTTTAATTGAGTGGAAATATTGATTAATTTGATTGCACCTACGACACGCATCAAATTTTGGCGCCGTTCTTAGGGAGCAAATGGATGATTTTAGTTGTTTTTATTTTTCTTTTTACTTTATTCTTGCTTTGTTGGATTCTATTCCGTATCTAACTTGGTTTTTGAATCTTATTTCAGTCTTGGTTTTTCCATGTATGGTGGACAAGAGCAAGCATATTACAACAATCAATACGGTTTTCAACCTCAACATTATGACAACTTCCAACCATCCTTAGGATACAATCAAAACCAATCTTTTGGCTATGATCAAATTCCTACGAACATTATGGATATTCTCATACATATCAACAACCTTATGACGGGTATGTAAGTGGACAATCACAAGGATGGGAGGATAGTTTTATTTATGATCGTAAATTCTCTAGTTTTGCGATAAGATGTTCCGCCATGGTTGGGGATCTTCAACAAAAGTTGCAAGAATCACATCGAGAAATTCAAAGGAATTCGGAGAAATTATACGAACAAATTAATCAACCTTTGGACACTTTTGAAGACGCTAGTGTAGCTTACTTGAGCCTTGATCTTAATAATGATCAATCACCTATTCAAAAGGAAGAGCTTGAGGAAGATGCATTTATTTCTTGGAAAAAATTTCTTAGGGAAAGATGGGAGTCCGCGGAAGTGTATGAACGTTGCAACAATGAGGAAGTTATTCCAACTCCGGATCATAATAAAGATCCTTCACCTATTCAAAAGGAGGAGTTTGGATATCACTTGCCTATTGTTGTAAACGGTAACACCCGCACAAGAAGATCTTACAATCTATACCGACGAAATCATTTTAGTGAATGGCCCGATTCCGATGATGAGAATGTTGAAGAGATGATACTAGAGGATGAAACCACATTGATTGATTTTGTGGAAGACCCAATTGAACTTGCCAATGATTTTAATGATGCCGAGACTTTGGTTAAGGTAGAAAACGACGAAGAATGGTTGCAAGGTTTAATAGAGGACCACGATATACAAGAGGTAAGTAATTCACTCGAATTTTTTAAGGATGAAGAGGATTCTATAATACAAGAAATTGTGCAAGGTTTGTCTAACCCTTTGCATATTGATTCTTCTCCTTTACCTCTTATTGGTTTGAATGTATGTGCTTCGAAAGTATTTTTGGATGATTTTGTTTCTAAATATCCACCATTGGAAACACTTGATGCTAACACCATGCAGGTTTGCCAAGAGGAACACATGGAAATTCCCAAATTCTATGTTCTTTATACACTTCCGAGTGTGGACGAGAATAAGTGTGGGGGAAATTTCAATCGAGCGATAATTTCACTAATGTTTTCTTGTGCTAATATTTGTATGGAGTTATTGTTTTCAAAACAGGTATTATGGGTGGATCCTCAAATTTTCAGATTGTTAGTATATGGGGAATGAATCATGCAAGAGCTAAGTCGGGCCGTCGACTTTAAAACAAGCGCTTAATGGGAGGCAACCCATAGGTTTTGTATTTCTTATCCTTTTGCTTTTTGTTATTTCTTTTTCTTGTTCCTTATCATGTTAAAATTTCCCACCTTGCCTTTACTAGGAGGATTCAATTACATTGAGGACAATGTAAGGTTTAAGTGTGGGGGAGTGGTTAAGCATGTTTTTAAAACAAAAAATTAAAAAAAAAATTAAAAAATTTTGAAAAAAAAAAAAAAGTTTTACATAGAAACTCCAACTTTTAAAGATTTTAGAGTCACTAGCATACTTCTAGGTATGTTTACATAGAGATTTTGACCGACATAATTGAACTTGGAAATGTTAGAGAACTACATTCGGATTTCTTACTTGTTTGAGTGTTAAATAATGGATTTAATCATGCCGGTGATGCGAATTTGGTGCAGGGGGAAATGCGTTATTAGAGTTGCTGATCAATCATTAGTAGAGACTACCCGTATTCATATCATGTGAGGCACCGACCAGAAATCTTCCATCTACTAAAGAGCTTCTTTTGAGTGTGTGTCACCATACGTTAATTCCGGGTAGAATGGTGAGCTACCCAACCTCCCACCAATAGAAGCACTACTCTTTGATCTCTTGAGTGCTAATTTTGTCAATCATAAGGGTGACGTCTATAGATGAAAGCCACCTTCTTGTAGTTCGATTTGCAGTTAGCACCATTCTCTCTCTCGACAACAACGGATCCATAGAAACACATTCATCATCAACAATGAGCGATATCAAAATCTACAAGGAAAGTTGGAAAAGTTTATGGTTTACAAGCAACGGAACGAGAAAAAGAGCAAATTTCAAATTCAAGTAAAGCAACATACAAAGAGCGGATTTCACATATATGTTGAGGACTTACAATACAATGAGGTAATTTTATATCCAAGTATGAAGACTTATTCACAAGAGCAAAGAAAAGTAAAAGGTGAGAATTGTTGAAGTTTATGATTTTGAGGCGATACAAGTTGTGAAGAATCAAGTGGTAAAATACTTCTTCCACGGCCATGGTTTATTTTGTATTTAATTTCTCTTGTTTCAAAAAAAAAAAAAAAAAAATTGAAAAAAGAAAAGAAAAGGAAAAAAAAAAAAAGAGAAAAACAAGAGAAATATTTGTTCTTATTTTTATTTAATGAGCCGTGGGGAAGGAAAATCTATAAGGAAGTTTCAAGCGACAAGGATTTAAGGTAAAAAGGTTACAAATTGTCAAGGATTTGTAAAATTCGAGAGTTTATCATCAATAGTTGAAACCGAAGACGAAGACCAAGAAGATCAAGACAAGGAGCGGAAGACGTTTCTATTGGATGCCGTGAGAGTGGTGTTATCATAATTGGCGATCGGATGTGAAGGTGAGTAAGTAATCTCATCCTCGATAATAAATGGTTGATTTCCTTTCGTAGAGATCGTCAGAAAAATGGTTTTTCAAAATATTAAAAGATGTGGGTTTTTAAAAATATTTCGGAAGTTGTCCTTCCCACCATTCAACGTGTTGCAGGATTTCTCTCTTCATTCCTACCTGCACACATGTGAGAACCATAAAAAGCCGTCTTTTTGAGTGCAATTATCATAAAATCCTTTTTGGTGAGGCAGAAGTCGAGGCGAAATGCTTATTGATCGTTTCTCAAACACGCGTTCTCTCATTATGGTGTGGTTATTTCTCACTCAACATTTAAGAATGAGAATATGTTCTTTAGTATTTCTAACTTCTTATTACTAGCATGCAGAAACTCTATGTCCTCATAGCTTTTTGGATGCTTGGGACGCTTGAACGCTTTGAAGTTGTGAGTTTTTAGTTTGATTTGCTCGAGGACTAGCAAAGTCTAAGTGTGGGGGAATTTGATAGGTGTAGAATACACCGTACTTACTATACAGAGTTTATGCTTTCTTTGCTATTTTTCTTGTAAATTATGTATTTTACGCTTATTTTGAGTTTTGTAGCTACTTTGGAGTCGCACGGAGGAAAAGGAGAAGAAATCACCATATTTTAGCAAAAGGGTAAAATTGTCATTTCACCAAGGAGGGAATACTATATGGAGCCCAGCCAAGGTTAAGGGGTGACTCAAATTACAAAGGAAGGACAATAATAGTTAAGGGGTCACCACCTGGGGTGTCCCTTATCTAATTAGTAGGGTGGTCCTTATCACTTGGGTGCAAATATCCACCCAGTACTTATACCCTAAATGTCGAAGATATTATCTTCTTCTCTCTTTTTCCTTTCACCGGGCAGTCATGGCTGCCGTTAAACCGAAATCGATCGAGAAATTGAGATATTTGAAGCTCGGGGATGAAGAGATTCGTAGGAGAAGCAATTGAGACCCGAGGGAAGAAGTTGCTCGATCGACGATGTTCGATCCGTGAAGAGTGAGATGTCCTTTGAGATCGATGGGTGAACAGAGAAGAAGGAGGGTTTATTTGTTGATTCAAACGAACCAAGGGAAAGAGGAGGAGATCGAGAATTGAATCGAGAAGATTAACCGAGAGCCAGCAGAATTGAAGTTGCAATCACCGTGGGTTTCGGAGTGAGAAAGCAAAATGGTGGTATGTATTTGTATGGTCGAGCTAACGACTATGGAGTGTAAGCTTATGGAGAAGCCACAAGCCGCCACAAATGAATGTTGCAGGTCGAGAGGTAGTGGATGAACTGTTCGGTTGTTTGATTGAGCTGGCACCGGATGCTTGTACAGGGCTACAATGTAATGCCAGGTCTGAAAAGGCTTGAAATATAGGGTTCTGGTACTAATGCTGTGATGGAGATTTCAAAGAAGATTTGGTCATGAATTGAGAGATGCAAATGGACATAGAACTGATGATTGAATGGGTTTTTTGAATTGGTGGATTGCATTAATGAAGAATGGCAAGCTTGATGGTCCTGAGTGGTGTTTGTTAACTGTGGAAGTCGAGAGCTTGCGAGTGACTTCAAGGATGTGGTGATAATGATGCGGCTAAGATGTATTTGCAGGCAATGGCTTAAATCGAGAGGGTGTTGATTGTCGGTGAGCTCGGAGTCATGTTGAGTGAAGTGGTTGCCTGAGATGTAATCACGGAGGTTGGCTTGAGCTATAGATTGTTTCAAAGGTGAGTCATTAGGGTGGTGGTTGAAATGTATGCAAAGAGATGGCCTAAGCCTGGTGGGTGTTGCTTCTATGGCAGAGAGATGGGAACTGCAGGGGGAGAATGTATAAGCAATGGTTGTGTTGGCTAGAAGCTGATAAATATGGCGGGTGGTGTGTAGAGTTGGCATTTGTACAACCCTCATGGTCGGGAATGAAATGCGAAGGTGCAACAGACAGTGGACATCTTGGCCGTAAGTCATGGAAACACAACTCAGCCATCTTGGTCGTGGAACTCGCAAGGCATGTGCAAAATTGCGTGGCCTGTCTGACCGAGTTGGATCATTGACTCGTTTTGACTCGGAGTTGACCCGAGTTGGATCGTTGACTAACGGTTTGACGTTTGACCGTTATTCCTAACGGTGGGATCGACGAATATTCCGTCGAATATTCCACCGACGGAGAAATTTTCAGGTGTGGCTGACGACGACTATTCCCAGGATTCCTACCATAATCCCGCTTTTCCTGAGCAAAAATTCCGAGAATTTTCTATGGATTTCTCTCATGGGTGTGAAGACTTGGGCTAGAATTGGATGGAGAATTGGATTCAAATTTGGAAAGAGAAGATGGAAGAGTTGAGAAAGGCTTGGTTTTGGAAATTGAATTGCTAAAGGAAAAGGATTCTAATCCTTGGAAGATTTGGAGAATATTGAAGCCTATAAATAGATAAGTTTTCTACATCTTTTAGGACACATCTCTACACACACAACACTTTTCTTTTCTTATTCTTTGTGTGAACTCTTTAGCATGAGTAGCTAATTTTATTGATTGAGGATGAATTCCTAGTTCTTAATATATGTTTTGAGTATTGTTTCAATTCTATCTTGAAGTTTTTCACATGATTATCGTTTGTTTTTACTAATAGGAATGATCTTAATGACATTCATGATTGATTGATAGATTGTTTGGGTGGCCAACTAAATTGATTTGTCGATTTAATCTAAAGCTAGTGAAAGTTAGAGATAAGTAATCGTTTCTTGACTTTTTACATAAGTAGCAAACACGAGACCTCATGAGGGATTCCGTGGAGCAATTGTGTGTAAAAACAACGTTAGCAAGTAGACCTTGATCTAAGAGTCTAACTACTGATATCAACCTAATAAATTCAGAAATCTTAATGCGTTTATTTTAAATTACATCTAGAGTGATCTACTACTAGGTGGTTTGGTAAATAGAATCCGGTAGTCGAGAACTTCCGTATCCGTGATACAAGGGATTTAGGGGTTTAGCACTGATCTAGTCGCTTTACCTACGGTTGGTGATAACTGTGACTAATAACAAGTAGAAAAGAACATAACTTGAATCATTGTTTTGCAAACGAAGAAGGATTCCTTGATCTTGTCTCTCTTATTGCTTTCAACTTTATCTTTTAATTGCTTTTTTTATTTTCTTTTCGCTTTTACACCCCCCTTTCGTGACAATTTTTACAACTAGAATCTCTTGCTCCTCGTGGGAACGAACTTGACTTCCATTATATTATTTTTAATTGAGTGGAAATATTGATTAATTTGATTGCACCTACGACACGCATCAGCGATCAATATTTTGAGAATATTAAAATAATAATATTTAATATTTGCCGTGAGTAGCCTAGTCGGTCATGTGACCATTTGACTTTTTGCTAGTTTGAGCAATATTGGTGAAATATTGAAAAACTATGGTTTTTGCTCGAACGAAGGAGTCTCTTCAGATGAGGGAAGGAACAATAATAAAATAAGGAATAAGAGAGATTGTGGGACCGGCCACACGGCTAGGGAATGGTCGGTGGCTAGTAGGCCGGTCCCATGATACTCTTCCCAATTTTATATTATTTTCATCGTGTGAGGAAATATGGAGAAACTAAGAGTTTTGCTCGAATGAAGGAGTTTTCATGAGATTAGGAAAAATAATAAAATAAGAGAAAATAAAAGATAGAGGCGTGGGACCAGCCACGACAAAGATGACCCACGACGGTGGGACCGGTCCCCTTAGGCGCCTCTTTATTATTTTATTATTAATATTTTTCTTCCCTATTTTGCATAGGTTTCCTCGTTCGTCCATATTTTTGAATGCTCGTTCGTGCATTTGGGCGCTCGTTTGTGCATTATTATTAAGTACACTCACACCATTTTCTCGGGGCTTACTTGGTGGTGGCCCAGATGCCCGTACGTTGAATATTTATTACTAACCCATGGAATTCTGCTGGGAAAAGTCATGAATTGAAGTAACGAAATATTATAAAGAACGTATAATGTTTTCTAGGAATTCAATTGATGAATCTAACGATTAGAAATAATTAATTGATGGCTCTATACTAGCACGTTGTCTAGGAGCATTACAATTATTCGAGAATTGAGTGATATGAGCTAATTGAAGCTTCATATTTGTTTTATATAGTCTGGGAAAACAGTGTTACATCCTGAAGACGTTATTGCTCTATACTGGCAGGCAAGTTGTCTAGGAGCCGTCCAATCATTAAGATTCTATACATATGTCTTTTATATAGTCAGGGAAAACATTGTTACATCCTGAAGACGTTATCGCTCTATAGTAGCAGGCAAGCTGTCTAGGAGTCGTCCAATCGTTTTCGATTCTATATAAAAGTGATTACTGAAATTGTTCAGTATTTATGAAACATGTCGTGGTCTCAATTGAGAGAGTGCATATTCATGTATGCTCTGAGAGGCAATACACTCAGTCAGAGGTTCTTATGGATGATCTGAGAGGCAATCACTCAATCAGAGACTATCGTGGCATGATCTTTCATGCTTAAGCGAGAGACATGAGTCTCAATATTTTTCCGATTACTGGATTAGGAATATGCAAGGTTATGATTTTACGATTTTAGCCTTTGTCAAAAATCCACCATCAACAATTATATACCAGGAAAACACGCAAAACCTGAAATTACGTGAGCATGTAAAGACTTAAAATAGTGTTGGAAAAGCAAATACCAACATATTGAGAAACACGATAAGACTAGTAAGTGTACCTTTGATGATGGTGCTCCCCCTGATAAGTACTTCAGTCAAATCTTGGGTTGCAAAATTTTGAGTTGGGATTTTCCAACTTTGATGAACAAATTTCTTAGATGCTGGAGATGGCAATGCTTTCGTGAAAAAGTCTGCTAGTTGATGTAATTTTCTTTAGTGTTTCATAAGCAGTTTTGTCTTCTAATAATAATGTTCTCGAGTCTTCATTCTTCTTTAAACACAGTGAAAACTATGTCATGGATTGCTAACTTTTCGGAGATGACTTCCAAAAGTTTTTGATGTAGTTTCTTCAACAAAGTACCAAGATACGAATACATTACCATAAGTGAATAAAACCGTATTTGTGATTAAACCTTAGTAGTTCAGAAGGACATCCAAATTCTTAAAAGATGGTTATGTTAATTTGGTTTAGTCAAATAGGAGCATTCACTAAATAATCGAATTTATACACCTTGGATGACCACCACGTTGAATAATTTTCCTCGTTAAAACCTTGCTAATACAACTCAAAGAGGAAAAAAATTGGACGAAGAAAAAAGAGTAAAATATCAACATTTTGAATGAAAAATCAATGTCAGTGAGATGTTTCCTCGTTAAAACCGTGTCAATAAAACCACATAGGAAAATACATGAAACGAAGGAAAACAATTACAACATAGATGCTAACTAAATTATATACTTATTACAGAAAACAAGTATCAACACATACTGTGTAGTCTATTTAGTAGACAAGTTTTATGCAAGCATAATTTTGAAACTGCATACCAAGAAAAAGAAAGAAAAAAATGACGCTTAAATGTGGATTTTAGTGTTTTAATGCTCTTAAACAGCCTTATAAAGTTGATCTCATCAACTAATTGGAATTTTTGGATTTCGGAACACATAAAGGATTGTTGAACATGATATAATCGAGTCATGTGACTACTTTAATATAATTTGAATCCTTAAAAGATTACAAATTCGGATATGTTCCCCGACCATATTTCTCGTGTAAGTGCAAAAGGAATCCTTCAAGGACAACCACGCAAAATGGATCATACATAGAGAACAAAATATTATTGAATCGATCCCAGGGTCTGAGCGTAAAACCCTCAAATTATTTTAGAACAAATCATATTTCTATAATTGTGGATTGTGTCTAAAACCAACCAGTAATTTTCATGCTTGAAAATTTTAAGGTGTTATGTCTCAGATCCAAAATTGCGTCAATCGAGAAATTAATCCAATTTAATTTGGGTTATATCTGCCCACCAATCATATAAGTCGATATTTCTTTATTGAGGAGTTGAGTAACCACCAGCATTTATTATTTCAGTAGCTACTGTAAATGAATATCCAACAATCATTACCTTTCTACCATTCCACAAAATCCTCTAGTGTATGCGTACTTTGAAAATATTCAATGAATTACTACTTCCAAAGTGTCCACTGTCACGGTATAATCTTCCCATCTTCAGTGGAGGTTATAATAATTTAGAGAATGCAAATCGTGCTTTAACAGGCTTTATAAGAGCACTCTCCGTAGCCTCTTCTAAAACCATATACATAAATTGCACGATCTACGTTCAACGAACAAAGATATCAAACTTAATTGACCATATGTTTACTTAAACATGCATGCGATTAGTTATCCTAAAAGGTAACCAAGTCTCGATGACACAAAATTTGGTGATTATAGTTTCTTTTAGTGGTATGGAAACCATAAAACATCATCCGTCGAAGAAAAAAATTCTTTTGCTAGAAAAGGAATCAGAGAATAAATGATAATCAAACTTATTATCGAAGTTGATTACCCGCTACATACAAAAGTGAATAAAAAAATCAATCACATTGTATTAAACATTAGAAATGTATTGTATATGGTGGAAATCACATGTTTGTGCCTTTGATATACATCACGTTAATTGTATCTTTTTCCCATTAAGTTTTGTATAACATCAATCAAAAAGTTAAATCAAATAGCATATATAAATAAAATAATTGATAATACTTGATGTATTCAACAAAACTTCTAACTTTTTAGATGATTTTCGAACGAGAAACGGATAATATAATATTAATATGATTAATGTGATCAAACAATTTTTTTATCTTTTTTTTTTGTTATGAACTATATATAATATTGATGTAAACAAATATAGATGATTAACAAATAAAAATTTGATATAGTGTGATTATAATGAATCAAGATACGATAGAAAAAAATCAAATTTTATTGTTTCATATACATATATCATATGATTTATGAGAAACTAAAAAGTTAGATTTAAAGAATGAAAAAGTTAAACTTATCTAAAAAAAATTATATTTTTATAAATACAATATTAAATCATATTTTTATTTGGTAATTGTGACCTTACTTGATTAGTACTTGTTAAGAGTACAAAGTGCAGGAGAGCTTATTATTAATAGTTTAAAATCAATATTGTTTTATGCAAACCGTAGAATGAAGAAGAGAGAACGGATGAACAAACAGGATCAACAACTGCTGCTCCTTTCAGGTGCGTACTAGTTTAGGCTACTCTTGTTCTTAAAAGAGTCAGTTTGTGTAAGCATTCATCTTGATTCATTGGTTTTAGGATGTTAAATTTTTAACATTAGCCCAACACATCCGCACAAGGCGAACCAAACGGATCTCGAGGCCACTCCGTTTCTTTTTCCGAATGGACATCGAAATCTTTGGTCGACGCGTTCAATGGATTGCAGGTAACTACATGATATGCAATTGGTCTTGCGATTGGATTTGTAGTTTTTGGTTTGTTCGGGGAAAACCATTGAGTGATTCTGATAAGTGCGATGGGGGGACAGGCCTTTCGGTAAAGGTTTTTTCATATGCAATGGGTGTTATTATTTGCCTTTCAGTGTGTTTACTTTCAGTTCCGGCTTTGACTGTTAGTGTCCGAGGTTTAACTGAAGAGCATTTGGGAGAGAGGAGGAAGAAGTTAAGAAGCTATTACATATTTTTCAACTTGGTTCTAATGGTTGGCTATGTATTGATGTACGGAAGACCAACATCTTCTCGGCAAAGACCAATATCTTCTCAAAAACCAATTTTTTTAATCTTTTTAACCCTCGGGGTATTTGTGTAAAGTCGACCAAAATGGAGGGTATTTATAACATTCTCACTTTTGAAAAATGATTTAGTTGTCTTATGTATTTTTTTTAAAATCAATGACACGTTGAATTTCATCTCTAATTTTCTAATTATAGTAAAAAAAAATTGGTGTTGTTTTCTCATAGCTCGTGAGAAATTATTCAATTATTGTGTTTATATAGGAAATATTTTTTTATTTGATAATAAATAAAAAATTATTTAGAAAAAGGATTTGATATTGTGTTTACCAACCCTTGTCTCCCTAAGATTTTCCTGAAGACTGAAACCCAATAAACAAGAATCTTTGTTTATGTTTTCTCACATTCTTATGGTATTTGTTCACTCCTTACTGATGTCAAGCTCTCAATCAAGCATTCAACAATTAAAAGAACCCACAGGGAAAAGCAAACAAATGGGTCATATTATAACCAATTAAATTGAAACCAAGATTCAGGAAACATACTAATCGGTCATCAATAGAGTCGAAAGCTAAACCCCTAATATCTAACCCCCATCATTGCACATTATACAAAAATATTACTATTCCTAAAAACAGATTATATAAGTTTTTCTACTCTTTACCCCATTAACAGGTTCTAGTCAGGCAACAACCAAACTAATGAAGGCCACAACCCTCGTACAAATCTTCCTAGACAAAGCATTCAACATTCAAAAACAACCAACAGGGGAAAACAAACAAATGTAAGGATACTACGCCGACAGTATCATTATGACTCCATGCATAACAGTAGTTCCTTTACAATGTAAGCTCATACCAAATGCTCCAAAAAGGCCTAAACCCAACACCCAAACATAAATATCATTTATTGAACAACGCTAGAACTAAAGATTTCCAATTGGGGGATATTTTACTTTCATGCTCGGTAGGGATGCACATGGTTCGGTTCGGTACGGTTGTTGGCCAAAAAACAACCGAAATCGAAGTGCTCGGTTTTCTAATATTGGAAACCGATGAAACCATTTAGCATACTCGGTTTCATTTGGTTTTGAACCTCCCGGTTTCGGTTAACTGAAAGTTCTGTGAGTTTCATGAAACCGAAAGTCAATTTTACTAAAGATAGATTGTAAATTAACTTGTGAAATCAAGTTGTTTAAAATGTCACAATACACAACATACATAACTACCACAAAATTAAACAAGAACTAAAGCAAAAACCCAAAAGATTCAAAGAAAGATCATCTCCAGATGCACTTGTATTTATATTTTCACATCCATCTCTAAATTTCTCGTGTCTTCATAACTTCAAGTTGGTGTACATAACCCCATGAGCATCGGTTGTAGATCGAAAACATGCAAAAGAGATTTATGCAATTAATCATTAGTTCAAAAGTGATATATTAATCCAAAACTTGCAACATAGATTCGAAAATTTTTATGCAATTAATACCTAAAATCTACTACAAACATCATTTGCTAATATGTGTACACAAAGTCAGCCACTCCAATCTAATTAGAAATCACACATACATCTAAAACTGCAAATTACTTTGTGAATCATAAAATTCAGACATTTAGATTAAGAAAATGAAATCTAATTAATAACCCAATCTTAAAATACCAAATTTTCATAATAAGAGTCCAGTTTCTTCAAAATCATAATAAGAACCAATATCCTTAGATCCAACTGGAGTTTCTTCCTTTAGTGTTGGACCGATTGAAACATCATCAGATTTAAGTAAAACTTTAGATTTCCTTTTTGCTATTCTAAATTCAACAAAACATAATCGAATTTGAATATAATCAAAATTAAATTCATTGAAAATGGTTGGTGGTCGTGTTATGTTGGTGACTGAATAGAGATGAATAAGAAGAAGATGGTAGAGTAGTAGTTATCGGTAGCTTTGATTCTGAGTGAATGGAAGGGAGAAAGGAGATTACAGGGTTAGTTGAAAAAGAAAAGGAGAAAGGAGTAGCATCCGCGAGAGAAAGAATGAGACTGATTTTTTAAATGAGAATGAAGGGAATCAAGGGATTGATAACCCTAAAATTTGATGGCTATGATTTATTTAGAAACATAGATGGCTAGGGTTAGTTAGTTTATATGAGATACGGTTTCATCGGTTTTCTTGGTACGGTTTTGATCAACAACGATGAATCGAAACCGTATATGTCGGTTTTGAAATTAAGAACCTAAACTTAAACCTTTGGATTCGGTTTCACTTCGGTTCGGTTAATAATTCAACGGTTTCAGTTCGGTTGACGGTTCCAAGACGGGTTTGTGCAAACCCTACATGCTCGGCATGGTTTTTCAATGTCGGGAATCAAAATCGGCATGGATTTTTCATGACGGATAAACAATAAAAATATCCCCAAATGATTTCCCAGATTCCCCAATTAATCCTTGATCATATGAATGATAATAATAAACACCCTTGGCTGTCACTAGGATAATTTAATTTATATTCTTTAATACTTTGAGAAACAAAGAAGGAACCCGACCAATTCTTTTCCTACTAATTTTATTAGAGACAAACTAGTAGATCACGTTTATGCTTATGGAAATACTTTTACTTGGTGTAATAGGAGATTCAAGAATCATTCTAAACCGATTTTTGAAAAAATAGATAGGGGTTTGTGAATGATGATTGATCTTCGGTTCTTCCCTCAAATTCGTATTACTAATCTAGCTAGAGTTTTTCGGATCATAGTCCCATTCTTTTGGATTGTTTTCATCATGAACCATGTATGTTTCGGCCATATAAATATTTTAAATGCTGGCAATTAAATCCTGAATTTGAAAGTGTTCTTAGTAATTCCTGGAAAAAAGGGTTAATGTTTCTCATGGCTTTGTTGTGGTAGGGGAACTTAGGAATCCGAACCATGATCTTAGCCTTTGGAATGTTAACTCCTTCGGGCATATAAAAACTACAATTGGTAGATTGAATTCTGAAATTAAGAAATTGCAAGCTATTCCCCAAACTCCTGTTATTGGTAGTTATATTTTAAATTACTCTAATCAATTAGATTATTGGTATGATGTAGAGACTAGTTTTTATAAATAGAATCATTTCACTCAGTATGATAAGAACACTCACTTTTTTCGTAATACTGTGAAACTTAGGAATACGTATAATGCCATCCATATTATTAAGGATGATCAAGGAAATTGGCTGGAAAATAGAGATCAAGTTGTTTCTCATATTTCCAATTAATTTAAGAATATTTATACTTCGATCGTATGATATTGATGAATCTTTGAAAAATGTTGTTCCGATTATTACTGATGATATTAAATTTTTTTTTTTTAATTTTTATTTATATTGTTGATGAAATTCATAACACTGTGAAAAGTATGGCTCCTTGGAAATCTCCCGGACCTGATGGTTATACTACCTGGATTTTTCAGAGATAACTGGGATGAAACATCCGAAGAGGTCATTTATCATGTTCAAAACTTCTTTAAAACCAAATTCCTCCTTAAACAAATTAAACATTCTTTTATATCTTTAATATCTAAAGTCGATAATCCTTCTACTCCCCATGGTTTCAGACCTATTAGTTTGTCAAATATTGTTTATAAAATTATTTCCAAAATTTTAACTAATCGTCTTAAGCCTTTGCTGGATTCTCTTATTTCACCTTTTCAGTATGCTTTTATAGCCAATAGACAAATACATGATAACATTAATATTACTCAGTTTGGTAAATGGTTCTCCGAGTGAATTATTCTTCCCTTCTAAAGGTATTTGACAGGGATATTGTCTATCACCTTACATTTTTATACTTTGTATGAAAGTTCTATTTCAACTTCTTATACAAGTTGAATCTTATGGTGTAATTCAAGGTTTTAAAATTAGAAAGGGTAATCCTTCAATTTCTTATTTATTCTTTGCGGATGTGCTTTTTTCAAAATATTCCTTATTTTATGCTAGAAATCTTATGAAAGTTATTAATGTCTTTCCCAAATCTTCTGGTCAAGCTATTAATTCCGAAAAAACTGATTTTTTTACTAGTGCTAAAATGCATCATCAACACATAAAACTTTTATCCGGACTCTTGATATTAAATTTTGAGTAACTTTGAGAAATATCTAGGTACTCCTCTTTTTATTAACAGAGATAAATCTAAATCTTTTAAGTTTGTTATAGACAAATTTTAATCTAGGCTAAGTTCTTGTAAAAAAAACTAAGCTTAATGGGACTGGTAGAACTGTTGTTACTAAGCATGTGTTATCCAGTTTAGATGTTTATCATATGTCTTGTTTTCCTCTTCCTAAAAAAATAATATCTAAGATTGATTCTATTCAAAGGACTTTTTGGTGGTCGGAAAAAGTTCTTAGGCATACTGCATAGTTCAGATCGTGGGGAGACATTGGTGAATCTAAGCAAAGTGGAGGACTATAGATTATGAATACTTATATTACAAATAGAGTCTTTATTGCTTAACTAGGTTGGAGAATTCTTCAGAATCCTAATCATCTAGTTTCAAAATTTCTGAAAGACGAGTATTTTCCAAATTAGAATTTGTTGGAAATCGATAAAGCTGCTGATTCAAGTTTCTTGGATTTGGAGAGGTATTGTTATTAGTTTTGTTTTCGTTAGAGCTAATATAGTCAGTAAAATAGATGATGGGGATTCTACAAAAACTTGGTCAACTAACTGGATTCCTTTTACTACTTCTCTTCCTATTTCGAGTAATCCGAATTATGAAGATTATGTTTATGTTAGTGATCTTATTGATGTTCAAAACAAATGTTGGAATGTTAACTTGCTAAATTCCTTATTTTCTCCTGATGAAGTTATTAAAATTAGAACTATTAGAATAAATCTTCAACAATGTGATAAAGTAATGTGGGCTCATACGAAGAATGGTAGTTTCTTTATTAAGTCTGCTTATAGAGTTTATATGAATGATAACACTACTGAAACATGAGCTTGTTTTCGGAGAAAAGTTTGGTTGTTAGATTGTCTGCCTAAAATTAAGTTCTTTATTTGGAAAAATTTTGCCCAAATGCTGCCAGTGAATATTTTACTTAAATTTTATAATCATTCTTTAGATGATAACTATCCTCTGTGCAAGAATGCAGTGGAATCGGCTTTACATATGTTTTTTCAGTGTCCTATGGCTTTGCATGTTTGGTTTGGTATGTCTCTCCAACACTTAGTTCCTGGTAATTTATATCATATTGAAGACATTTTTCTATATTGGTTTGATAAATCCTTAAGTGAATCCCCATTTGTTGTTGGTTGGCCAAGTGTTGGTGCTATAATTATGTGGTGCATTTGGAAATTAAGGTGTGATGTGATTTTTAGAAATACTTTTGTTAATCTTGATAAGGTTATTCTTGAAAGTAGAAGAATGTTAAACACTTACGTTGCTCCTTTTATGCCTGTTCGAGTAGTTAAGAATACGAATATAATGAAAACTTCCATTGATATAGTGGATAATATCATGTTCATTGATATATCTTTCAAAAACTTTAATATGGTTTTGGGTTTACTTTGGTGTGACAATGCGGGGAAGAATAAAAGGTTCGCGTGTAGACTTTGGACCGATTTCGGTTGTGGTTGGAACCGAGGCGTCTCGCTCTTTTTTTGGCTATCTCTTGGGCGTAATAGATAAGTATGTCCAAGGTTATTTTTGTTAGTGATTGTATCCGATTGGTAGATTATATTCAAGGAAACGTATTTAATGTCGGTTGGCGAAGTAGTGAACTTCTAGGTGATTGTAAGTGTGTTTTTAATAGTAATCGGACTTTTAAGGTTGTATATATTAAGCGTGTCAATAATCGTCTACACCGACTGTCTTACTCGTTGTATTAAGAACAATTGGGTTTACTTTCCTCCTTTTTTTGACTCTCTTGTAAAGGAGGCACCTTTGGTCGATGTCTGTAATTATCTTCTAATTTATCGTATAGTATGTGTTTCTTAGCAAAAAAAAAAAAGTATCTCGCCAATAACTTGTCAATATAATCCAAATCAATATTGTATCTCAGTCATTTCGCAACTCCATATTTCAGAAGTTGGATGAAAGAATTGGTTATGACAACATATCGGTTTATGATCTACTAGGATTAATGGCTTCCAATGGGTTATTTCTAATATGTACAGTCCTTGTGAATACATTAAAAAAACCGAGTTCTGGTTGGATATGGATGAGATTAGTAGGTGGTGGTCTGGACCTCTTTGTATCGCTGAAGACATGAATACGGTCAAAACTAATGAAGAATATATAGAGGTGATAGTGATACTAGAAACAATGGTCTGCTGAATAATTTTATTTTGAATGAAGAAATGGTTGATCAACCTCTCAGGAAAGCTGGGCCTAACAACCACACCCAATATTTCGCTTAGCAATCTGTATGGACTAACTCCAATATACTTTCAAGAGAATCAACTAAACAGTCAGACTCAATCTTAAAAAAAATATATCCAAGAGTTATATCTCTATTTCTCAATTCAATCTGCAACCAAACAAATAGGAATTTGCGAGCCCGATTGAATATAACAAATAACTTGGACGGTATCAAAAACCAATATCCAAGTGTCAATCAATTTCATCAACAACCAAAGGTTAGATTCACAATTGATTGAACTTGCACACAACCTGTGATATTTCAATTATATAAACAAATATAATGCAGAAAATAAATAACACAGACACCAGAAATTTTGTTAACGAGGAAACCGCAAATGCAGATTAACCCCGGGACCTAGTCCAGATTTGAACACCACACTGTATTAAGCCTCTACAGACACTAGCCTAGTCCAAGTTAACTTCGGACTGGAATGTAATTGAGCCCTAACCAATCTCACACCGATCAAGGTACGCCGCGTTCCTTACGCCTCTAGAACCACGCCGATTCCGCCCACTTGATTCCCTTAGTCGATCTCACCCACAACTAAGAGTTGCTATGACCCAAAGAGAAGACTTGATAAACCAATCTGTCTCACACGGAAAAATCTATTGAATAGATAAATTTGTCATCCACAAATATACCTATGAGTTTTATTCCGTCTTTTGATAATGCAAGGTGAATAGGAACCAATTGATATACTGGACTTATATTCCCGAAGAACAACCTAAAAATATCAATCACTTCACAATAATCTTAATCGTATGGTAGCAAAACAAGATATCGTGGAATCACAAACGATGAGACGAAGATGTTTGTGACTACTTTTTATCTCGCCTATCGGAGATTAAATCTCGAGCAAATCTTAGAGAAGATAGTACTTAACACGATAGAAAACAAAGCAAGATCGAATACGCAATTACAAAAGAAAATAGTTGGGTCCGGCTTCACAATCCCAATGAAGTCTTCAAGTCGTTAACCTACGAGGTTTTGGAAAAACCTAAGGTTAAAGGAGAATCGACTCTAGTCACAACTAGTATCACACAAGAGATGTGGGGATTAGGTTTCCCAGTTGCTAGAGTTTTCCCTTATATAGTCTTCATATCAAGGTTTGCAATCAATGTTACCTTGGTAACAAAGCATTCAATATTCACCGTTAGATAAAAACCTGATTAGACTCAAGCTAATATCTTTCAACAGTTAGATCGAACTTAGCTTGTTACACGCAAATGAAAATTGACTTCATTAAGATATGAATAACCATACCTAAACGTGTACACCTTTGTTGGCCCAACAATAGTTAACCGGTTAGCCATATGAACACTTTCATATTAACCTTATTCATCTTAACCATAACTAGTTCAAATGACTCAAATGAAAGTATTTCTAGAGTTGTTCAATTGTTTATATTCTCATAGAAGTATACAAGACACAATTGAAGCAAAATCGATTTTGGTGCACTCGAATCAATTCATGAACATCATATCCACGGTTTGAAAAAGATTGCATTCCTTATTACATAAATGTATTAGTTCATGAACAAATCGATTTTAGAACATAACCTACTCAAGTATGCAAATGCGTACGCATACCTAAGTGGCCGGACTAAGTTTGGGTTCGCCAGTATGCGAACGTGTACGCATACCTTCCAAACTTCGCTTGAATTTCCGAACTTGAAACTCACGCCGCACTCATACCGGTATGCATACTAAGTTCTAGGACTTTCATTAACCAACCAATACGCATACGGGCATGCATACTATGGTTCCCGGACTTGGAATAACTTAATACAGTTAGCATACAAGTACGCATACTGTGCTATTTCCAATCATGGTTATTTGCTCTAAACTCCCATTTCAATCATTGAAACATTCTTGGAAGATGACAATAGTTGTCTCACACAAACTATTAGCTTCAAAGCAATTTTCAAGTGATCGAATGATCAATACTGAAATATTCCGAGTCTACATCAAATGACTGTCTCACACAAATCATGTAAGATGTTACAAAGCGATTTTCACATGATCATCTTTTGACTTTCGTCAAGAATATAAGATGAACTCGGTTAAAGCAAAAGCTTACCAACACATATTTCGAAAAATATATAAGCGAGTTAAACTCATTTCAAATATCAAATGTGTATAATTGAAGTATATATAGCTATACGACTTATGTCTCAAATAGGAGATAGAGTAGATAGAATTTTGAGTGATAGATGAGTTCAAGTCTCCACATACCTTTTGTTGATGAAATTCTACAAGCTACTCTTAGTAGTTCTTCGTCTTCAATCGATGAACCCGTGAAGTATAATGCTCAACTACACTTTCTATCCTAATCCGAGACTTAGCTATAAGTACACTAGAAATCAATACTTATAGTTTTGGCAACTAAACTTGACAAACATGCTTGAGATAGCAACGCTTGCGAGTTCGACCGAGCAGTGATCTAACACTCTGCTTGGTATCTCTTATACTTTGTCTAGAAATCATTCAAATCCTCTTATCTGTGGATTGGATAGATTCGTTTTTAATGTTGCTTTAGATGTAGCTTTCCCAATGCCCTACAGATTGCTCTAACTATAAAAATATCTGATCATAACCCTATTACCATTATCGTAGAACCTTATGTGACTTCAAAACCTTACTTCAAGCTTCAGGAGTCGTGGATGAAGCATAAGGACTTTGTGAAGAATGTGTAGGTTTGATGGAATTCTATGAGTTTCTGATCTACTTTCTTCTTAAAGATGCAGAACCTGAAATATATTTTAAAGCCAAGGAGAGTCCAAGAGTTTGGTTCTATCGAGAGGGAGAAGAACGCTTTAAATGGAAGAAAAAAAATCATGAACTAAATATCACTAAAGATCCTGTTGCTTTTAATATTACTTAGTTGGAAGAGAGAATACATTGCAAATAGAAAATTAAAAGCATCCAAGCTGTGAAGGCTAGGAAAAAATTCAAGTGGGGTGACCCTAACACTAGATATTTTCATAATATAGCTAGTGCAGAAGAAAAAGAAATACAATTGCTAAGTTGCAAATTGGAGGACCGGATTGTTTTGATCAGAATGTTATTAATTAAGGAAGAAATCAAAAACTATTATACCAATTTGTTTTCTCAACACAATGGTGTGGATTCTTCCATCGAGAATTTACATTCTCCAACTATTAAGGAGGAGGATAGAATCTGATTAGAACGAGAGTTCACTGAAGATGAAGAAGTATCGAATGTGATTAAGCATATGGGTTGTAATAAGTCTTCAGGTCCCGATGGATTCACTGCTGAATTCTACGAAAATTGTTGGAGTATCATTAAATAAGAATTTCTCATACTGCATAAAGATTTCCACATGTATTGCTATATTGACTAGAGACCAAACAGTTCTTTTATCACCTTGAACCTAGAAGGGAAAGATTTTTGTACTCCAAAATACTTTAGATCTCTAAGTCTTATTGGGAGTGTTTACAAGTTTCTTTCTAAAGTCCTTGCCGAGAAACTCAAGGAGGTCATGCCAATGCTTATCTCTGATTTTTAAGGTGTTATTATACAAGAAAAGCAAATTTTGGATGGTGTTCTAATATAAAATGACTGTGTGGACAGCGGGATAAAGATCAGGAGACCATGTATTTTATGTAAGGTTGTTATGGAGAAAGCTTTTGACATTATCAGCTTATTAAACACCCTCACGCTAGTAAATCGAGTTTGATTCACATAATCTTGTTCAAAAGTCTGAAAAAACATCTCTAAGCTTTGTATATCCGGGGGATCCACCAAAGAAGAATTCGGCCTCCATATGATATATGTGATCGGCCACACGATACATGAGGCTCATGTTTATTTCTTTCCTTTCACGTGGCTCATTCTAGTCATGCTTACAATCAGGGAATATTCATCTATCTCGGCCAACGTCGGCTATAGATAATATCCTACGCTTCCCAACATATCATCACAAAGGACAACTCACTCACACACAAATAAGGTGATATCAATTTGGCTTTTTCTCTGACGGTCTGCGAAACGTGTGAGAAATACACGTCTTATTTCTCATTGCAAAAGAGAGTAAAGACGATAGAAAGGAATAAGAAGATAAAATAAGTCTAGTTTATCCCCAGTTATTCTTGGAAATACGGGAAAAGTTCTCCTTACATCAAGTAATCCCTATTTTCTATGACTTGAGATTAGAGAATTCAGCTATAAATATTTGCCAAGCTAAACACAACTTTCTCAAGAACTCTCAGAGAAATTCTTTTGCAATCCTAGAATTATCTGATCTCATTTTTCATCTCTGCTTCCCCTCGTAAGACCAACCCTAATATCTCATATGACTCGAAGCAGCCCTTGTACACCCGTTTTTGTTGGTTTAGGCGGGGATTATTCGTGCTCAGCCTCCCGAAACTCACTTTCGAAAACCCTCTAATTCCAACCTTTCACCAATTTTAGGTATCTGCTAAAATAAAGATAGAATGGAATAAGTCAAGTCTGTAGTTACTAACCTCTAACTGAAGGATGATGCCTTCGATATCTTTGATACTTTCGGGTGTTCACGAGTAACTAGAGAAAGTCTCAACATTTCTATGTTTCCTAGTCTAACCTAAATAAGTTGACTTTAGTAATATACTCAGGCAACTCGAGTTTTGGAACTAAACTTCACATACCAACCGCTTGGTGGGTTCAACCAAGCAGTGCTCTAATAGAATGATCCAAAACGGATAAGGGGAAAATTTACAATTAGCTTTCGAAGTTATATATACTAAGATTTTCCATGATCAATAAAAAAACTAAAATTATCAAGGTAACTTGGTTTTTACCTCTATTTGGTTGGCTTAAGATTAACGTAGATGATTTATTTTCGGCAACCTGAGACTTGCTGGTTGCGGAGTTATTTTTTAAAATCACAATAGTTTAATATCGGGTTATTTTTTGTAATCAATCGGTGTGGACAATTCAGTTTATGCAGAATTTTGGAAGTTATTTATACTCTTAGAATTGCTCGCACTAAGGCAATCACATGGTTTGAATGTGGTTCAATGCACGTTAATAGAGCCCTTCCAGACCTTCCTATTGTACCCTGGGAGTTCATTGTTCATTGGGCTAATTGGTTAATATTTTTGTCTTCGTTTCAGTTCAGATGTTATTTCACATCTATAAGAAAGACAATATAATTGCACGTTCGTTGGCTAAACTGGTTCCCAATAGTAGGATAGGCCACCAACGTTTATTCGTTTTGCTTTAGGGAGTGGCAGAACGAGTCTTTCTTCGTGTAGATCTAGATAAGTTTTGTAACATGTTTCTTTTTTCCCCTTTTTTGCTTCTTCCCTCCCTTCAGATGTATTGGCCCCCATTTCCGACCTTCGCATTTTCATCAATAAAATTTCTTTGGAAGCTTTGCTTAAAAATACATAACAAAAAAAAATTTCACGACCCAAAATTTGAACCATACTTCGATAACTTCCATGGTATCTATGAATCAAAACATATTGCATGGGTCAAAATATGATATGTAACCCCTAATGAGAACATGTCCCCTGAAAATTTACCTCGTGGTTCAGAATTCTCATGTGACCTTAACTCTGTCTGATGGACTCAAAACTTACATCATTACTCGTAATTAACTACTTTAACCTGGAAATTGTGTTCAATGATCAGAAATTGACTGGCGCGCCAAAGATTGTTACGTGACTGAAGTATATCTACATACCCACTTTCTTCTATGTGACTCAAAATTTATATCGTGAGCAAAGTATGTCAATACCCGTAATTAACTTTGTGTACCAAAAAAAAAAAAAAAAAAAAAAAACTTTGTGAACCAACTACTTCCGGTGACCCCAAAATCAGCAATGTGATTCAAAATTTTACTCGTGCTCACGACCAAAAATCAGCCTTGCAATTTAACCCAGATATGTCGTCGTGGTATAAAATATGTTAGCTGAGCGGACCCAAAATTTGATTGGGACACAAATGGATCCAAGGCCCAAAATAAGCCATTCTACCCAGATATGTGTTCAAACACTTTCCAAGTGAACCGTGATATTAGGCATACACAAAACTTTCCGGGCATACAAAATGATAGTCCCATCTTGGGTGACCTTATAAGGGGTAACCTGTGGGTAGCTCAATTACCTATATACCCTTAACACAAAAATCTAAAATCAGTTTTCTAAAAAATCAAAATCAGCTTCCCCTAACATCTCTTCTTCTTCCTCCTCTAGCCGAACTCTTCCCCTCCCGCGAAAAAAAAAAAATCATCACCGTGATTAATTGTCGATTCGTAAAAATTTGATTGTCGATTAAATTGAACTACATAATGACTCGTACAAAGAAAAACAGGACTAGGCAAAAATCGTCTTCTAATCCATCAATTGAAGAAGAAGAACCAATTGAAGATGAAGGTGTAGAAACCGAAAATCAACCACCAATTGAACCGAATTGAACCAATTGCATCTCCAACTCCTAAACGAGGATAATAAAGTAAGTTTTACAAATCCAATCTCCTATTTGGCTGTTTTTCATCGATTAAATGACGCTTACAGTGTTGGGTTCGGCTCAAAATTAAGTTGCGTTTTTAGCCGAATCTGTTCTTCACAAAGCTTCCTCGTAAGTGTGTATGAATAGTTCGGCTTGAAATTTCATGAAATTTCAAGCCGAACTTAGTCACTGTAAAGAGATGCACGTGGGTTCGGCGTATTCGATAATCATAATATGTGCCGAACCTAGCACATTTACGAGGTTCGGCTATTACGATATTCACAATATGTGCCGAACCAATACAAAATTATTAACCCGAAATGTACATGATCGAGTTCGCTTATATTCTACTTATTCAAATAGCCGAACAATGTGTTTCCAACAAGTTCTGGCGCTTACGAATTTCTAAATATAAGCCGAACCCTAAACATTTTTTCTTCCAGACAAGTTCGGTGTAGGGTTCGGCTTGTTAGGACAATTCGAACCAAGCCGAACTTCCGGTCTACAAGGGAGGTTCGGCTCTTAATCAACACTTTCAAACTAGCCGAACCGTTCATCCAGACTTCATAGAACCTTAGTGAAAAAACACAAACTTTTGATGATTTTAACCTACAAAAGTGAGATTAAACATAAGATATGTTGGAACCCCAGAACAAACCCTAAATGACTACAATTCAAGGGTAACTAAATAATCTACATAATTTTTTCTCACTTTCCCCTTCTCCTTCTAAAAAAACCTAACTTTTTTTTTCTTACTCAAAATTTTTTATCTACACAAATTAATAACTAAATAATCCTAAAACTAATCACTAATCATTAATCAATAATCGGAATTATTTTAACTAATCATTAGTATTAACACTAATCCTAAAAGGGCAGATTTGCCATTACCAAAAATATTTGGTTAAGGGGCTTCTGATTTTGCTATTTACACTCCTTTTTTGTCTTTACTTGGTATGCCCTAAAAGATTTCTGTATGCCTAAAATCATAGTTCTTCCAAGTTAGCATAACGTATTTGCTCTGGTATTTCAACGGTCGACCAAGTTGAACAGAAATTCCGAAGGGCAACAACATAATAACAACAAATAAAATGAGAAATGCGAGATTTTTGTTTATTCTTCTGGAGTTTTAATGTACGGAAACAGTGACCAGTGAAACCTGACTTCTGGACATTATTTATGCAGTCATGCATTTAACGTTCCAGCATTACTCAAGCAGCCATATTGGTGGTGACTGCACTTCTGATATTTGGGTCTAACCCATGAACTTCTCATATCACAAAGTAAATGAAATCAACTTTGCCAGTGGTCAGCATAAGGATCTGTACAAGAATTTGTACTTCTCCATCTATCTTGTTAAGTGTTCTGCTGGCAAGTGAAATATTGCATCTTGGATACTTGTTATGATTCATGAATAAAATTAGTCTGAATTGAATCAAATGCGCAACATATGCAAGAATTTTAACGAAACGTAGTTGATACAAGAAGGCTCCCACATAAACACAATATATATCTTAGACAACCAAATTAAGAAGTACAGTATAATCAGCTGCCGTAACACGGCACTACTTGGGTCTGACTCTCCCAAAAGCTGTATATAAATTTGTCATGAGGTTAAGTAATACAGTATAGCACAACAAAATACCAGTAACTACAAAAACTATGAATGACAGAGAGAATAGGAAGAACTCAACTCAATGCTTCATCTTCTGCCAATAGTCTCAGAGACAGCACAGGGAATATAAATTTGATCCCTACTTGGGTTGACTTTCCCCAACCTTATTCTCCCACTCATTAACCAATCAACCAACTATACATCTCATTGCCTGAAACACTGGTGCATAAGCTCCTTGTGTTACAGCTGGTCCAACTGGAACAGATATTAAGCCCCGGTCTTCTGTAACTGTTTTGCTTTTATACGCGCAGATAATCGAGATTCTTCGCCACTGGCAACATGCGGATCAAGCTTGCGAAGGTTAGTAACAGAAGTGGTAGCTTCATCTTTTCTACCAAGCTTACAATACCAATCAATGATGGAGTTATAAGTTGTTTGGTTTGGTCTACGACCATGTTTGATCATATACTGGATATTGTTGGAAATTTTGAATAGAAATTATGTTAGTTATAATTGAAGGGTTGTTTCCAAGAGAAGTGACCCTCCATGAATGGAATCTTTCCAAGAGTTGTGACTCTCCATGAAAGGACTCTTACAAAGAGATGTGACTCTTGGCGAAGAGACACTATGTCCTTTCCTAAGAGACACCAATCAAGTATATAAACCCCACTCATGTTTCATTCTATATACAAGAAAAGCACACACAAAATCTGATTTCACTTGCATTCATTATTGTCATAGTATTGAGAGATAAACACTAACTTTGGTTCGCCGTTTCCTTGAGTTTGGAGTGCTTCTACTCGAGGAAGAAAGATCGTTGTATCCTGGGAGACGTTTCGCAAGTAAGAACCCATTAGCACCGGAGTGGGGCGAATTTCGTCTTAAGGACAAGAGTATCCAATACTCGACCTTGGTCTATGCATAATTCATAGTCTTCTAATTCTCTGCGTTTCTTTTCTTAATCTCTCGTTCTCGCATCTCGGATCATCGTCGAAGATAAAAACGAAGAAGATATCCAACAATCTTAAGACGAAAGTTTTCCTTCTTTATCTTCTCCTTTTTATCACAAGTTTTTTTTTTTTTTTTTTTTTTTTTTTTTTTTTTTTTTTTTATTTATTTATTTATTGATTAGCAGCATTTTTATTCCGTGCTATTTTGTGTGTGGCTTAACAAAACTATCTTGGAGTTTTACATAGTTAATAATGGAGCCTGAGGGATGCACAAATATGATGGCGGTAACATCAGAAGTCAATAACAACACCAAAACTTGTCGGAAAAGGGAAAATCATTATCAAAATGATTTTTTTGGCAAAGAACTAAAGTAACGTTCTACATGCGCCAGGAAAGAAATGGAACTCAAGCCTTGCATAAATGTGACAGCAGTTGTATCGGAAATGAATCTGTTAGTATCTTGATAATTATTATCATTCACAAGGGACGTTATCGTGATCAGCCATTGGAACGATAATAATTATAGCCGTTAGAATTTTGGATTCAAACACAAACGGAGTAGTGTCTGTTTGGACGAGGAGTACTGTAAGATCAGAACATCCCTCTGGTTAATATTCCCATTCCCTTCCTTGTGACGTTATTTGGGTGCGATACAGAACATATCAAAATGTTTCGGTTTAGATTGGATTATTAATCTTTTCTATCGTTTGGAACATATTGGTTCAAGAATTCTGTTTAATTGAAATCGGTCTTGATATTTCTCTGCTCCTTATACATTGAAAGTTCAAGAAGATTGGTCCATAATGAAAGTTCTTGAACAAATCCGTGTTACTTCTCTAAAGGGCTGTTTTCAATCTATCAGATTACAGCCGTTGGTGTTAAAGGCATGTGACATCAATTTGAATTATGTCCGTTGGGAGACATGAATGGCGTCTCTTAAATTTTTTGAGTAGCAACTCCATGAGGGGACACGTAGAGACACGAATGGCGTCTCTTAAATATGACTAATCATGTTGGGTGTTGGAAGACGTTAACTCGTACTCAGTTTAAATCTCCAATTCTCGTTATTTGTTGTTTGACAACGCTGCAGAGATTCTGTGGATCTCTCAACTGGAAAGGAATTTGGATAATTCCTTTTAACCGTGTGTACAACACATTATGGTGATACTCGACACCAAATTTGAGAATTTTTGGAGTTGTATAAGTATGTTTACAAATTTCGGAAAGATGAGCCTCATTTCTGCGAAATTTCTGAGCAAGAAATCGGGTTCTAGCCTGAATGATTTTCCAATATTCTTGGTTGCTCTTTTGATTTTGTAGTAAGAAATGAAATTTGTAGACCAGGATTTTGTCTTGATTACACATTTTAATCTCCATTTGGAGTCACGATGCGGAAGGCAAAGTTCGGATCAAGGTAGTGTTGCTAAAAGGGTACATATCATTGAAAGAAATGATAAAATGAGTTTCTAAATTTTGGTGTACCTCTGGACTGTGGGGGTTGAAATCTAATAGGCGCATTAGAATCCCACAACTGGTATATTGATTATCTTTCAGAACTTGAAGCGGCATAAAATTTCTTTTTGGCACCAGTTAGAAAATATTTAAGTCTAATTGAGATATGGTGAAATCTGAATAGATTCCGACCCTGGTATTGGTAGAGGTGTAAATGATGTCATTTGAGTGGATGACTGGTTATTTGTGTTGGTACTGTTACCATATCAGTACAAAAGATTTGGTGTTTGAGTAAATGCCATGGTAATTAAGAGCAGTTCCGTTGTTGGATAGTATTCAATGAATGGGAGTACTATGACGAGAAGTATAATGGTTAATGATCTACTGTTCGTGAGGAACATTGAGAATCAATTCCATTTTACAACAGTAGTAATGGCCATGACTCGTAAAAATGGTCGTGAGGGAAAAGGCCGAAGGGTACGTATGCATCCATTTCATTGATGTTTCATGACACTGGATGATAGTCTTGAAATGTGGGGGTAAACCATATGCTATATACTGGCTAAGAAAAACAGGGGTGTTTTTAAAATCCAAATTATTCATGTCAATCGTCAAATTTAGACGTAAATGGTGATTGAACACATGTGATTAGTTTGTAACAAATTGGATGAAAGGGCGGCCGACCTATCCAGAATCGGAGAGTTACAAAATCACGTTGGTTAGTGCATGCATAGATGGATGTAAATTTGTACGGACATGATTTTGGATATAATTTGTAGCAAGTAAAATTGGAAGAGGAATTACATAAATTTGTAATAGTTCTACAAAATGGGGACAAGTCTCTAGTAAATAGTCTTAAAGGACCGCGCGTGGAAAATATTTTTGATGACTAGAGATAACGTGTTCATCGAGGGGAATAGGTTAATTTAAAGCCTATAATTAAGAGTGACATAATGGTAACCCAACCTAGTTGACTGGAGATCCCAAGATCTAGGTTCAAAAGGGACAACTAAGTTATGTATAACTCGGAGTAAACACTGTGGAGATAAAACTCCATCCTATTCCTATGATGAGACAGTGTGTTTCCTGAAATGTATTAGGATAAGCTATGCTTTTAATGGTGCCTATATCTTGTATTTACAAGTGGGATACTACAGGGTATTCTTAATGGGACATCACCTATGTGAGTGTAGAATTGTGGCCGGTTCTATGGAAATTTTATAAGGCTTTAATTTCCTAGAGCACTCATGAATCCGGGATTTGTTCAGGGCCGAAATGAACACAACCGTAGAACCAAAATAGTGAGAAAAGGCATTGTGTGATAACTATTGTCTTGGTTTACATTAAAAGCTGAACAGTTCAAGACATCGTGTTCACTGGTTAGCGAGTAAATCCGATAGTTATTCACTAAGGAAGGTTCAAAGCCAAAAGCTACCTATCCCCATGCAATGACTTTTCACTTTATCTCTCTTTAGTGTCTGCATAACATTTGCATTCTTAGAAGTTCTATTCAAATGTGGGGGATTGTTGGAAATTTTGAATAGAAATTATGTTAGTTATAATTGAAGGGTTGTTTCCAAGAGAAGTGACCCTCCATGAATGGAATCTTTCCAAGAGTTGTGACTCTCCATGAAAGGACTCTTACAAAGAGATGTGACTCTTGGCGAAGAGACACTATGTCCTTTCCTAAGAGACACCAATCAAGTATATAAACCCCACTCATGTTTCATTCTATATACAAGAAAAGCACACACAAAATCTGATTTCACTTGCATTCATTATTGTCATAGTATTGAGAGATAAACACTAACTTTGGTTCGCCGTTTCCTTGAGTTTGGAGTGCTTCTACTCGAGGAAGAAAGATCGTTGTATCCTGGAAGACGTTTCGCAAGTAAGAACCCATTAGCACCGGAGTGGGGCGAATTTCGTCTTAAGGACAGAGTATCCAATACTCGACTCGGTCTATGCATAATTCATAGTCTTCTAATTCTCTGCGTTTCTTTTCTTAATCTCTGGTTCTCGCATCTCGGATCATCGTCAGCAGCATAAAAACGAAGAAGATATCCAACAGATATAACATCGATGGCCTCTGCAAACATTGAGTGAGCAGCATAACATGAAACAAAGGAGTTGTAAGTGATTAAATCAGGACTTAGACCTTTCCTGGCGTACCCAAATATAAGAATGTTGTAAGAAACTAGATCCGGGTCTAACTCTTTTGCTTTTATTTCCTTGAGAACGTCTTCTGCTCTTTCAGGGTTTCCTGATCGGCAATATATATCCATCAAGCTATTATACATTGTTATGCTAGGTGTGAAACCACTCTCCATCATGTGATTCAAAACTTCATTTGCTTTTGCAACCATATGCCTTCTGCCATAGATGGAGAACATCGCATTCAGAGTAGATATGTCCACTGAAAATCCTTGTGTTCTCAACTCTGTTAGAGCTCGTTCCATTTTCGATAGAAGATTACTCTTACTGCTAACCAACATGAGGGTTTTCACTTTTCAGGAGCACGGCATTGGATTCAATTACACCAGAATGTATCTCTTCTGCAAGCGCACGCATCCGTTCAATCTCCTTACCGTTGGCATAGGCATGTAACAAAGAGCAGTAAGTGAGTTCATTTGGTTTACATTGATCACCGTCTTTCATTTCAGCAAGTATTTTCTCAGATTTTCCCAAAGTCCTCCGCGAGCCAATGCAGACAAAACAGTATATTATATGTGGTAAGGTCAGGAGTGACTCCTGCAGACAGCATCATCTTGTAAACAGACATGGCTTGGTCAAATGAAGAACACCGATTATAAGCACTGATCAAAGTATTGAACGTATCCCTCTCAGGTACAAATCCCGCCCGCTTCATTTCCTTGAAAACCCCAGAAACCTCTGTATCCATACCATTTTGACCGAAAACAGCAAATAATGTATTCCAAGTAACAATATCTGGGGTGCTATCGCAAGCCCAAATTTCTTCAAATACCTTCATCATCTCAGTAAACTTTCCGCGTTTCCCATGCATTTTAATGAGGGCATTGAATGTACAGATGTTTGGTTTACACTTTACAACCATCTCTTTTCGTTTCGTCAAAAACTCTCACTGCATACTCATCCTTCCTAGCTCTTTCAAATCCCGACAACAAAGTGGTGTAAGTAATTACATCAAGTCCAATCCCCTTTTCCACCATTAGCGAATTAAGCTCCAACGCCTCATCCAGAGCCTATCTTTAGCATATACTGAAATCAACATTTTGTACATCACAATGGAAGGAGAAAACCCATTCACCTCCATCTCTCGCAAAACCTCCATAGCTTCCGCAGGTCTTCTAGACTTTCCAAACACATCTATAAGCATGTTATAAGTAACCTGATCAGGAGTCTTTATTAAAGCTCAATTGGCTTGCTAAATTTTGGCCGGTGGAGCTAATCTTAAGACTAGAGTGGTCTAATATGCCATTAACAGCCACAACATAGTGATACTCTGAAGGATTCTGCTCTAAGGCCATTGCTTCAAAAGATGATTGGTTTTCACATTCGCTCGATGATATTCGAAGTCTTTGTCCCTCAACTTTCTTGAAGCCATGGTATTCTTCCAACATATTTTGAAGATCTTCATTTGACGACACGGATATAAGAGCATCAAGGTCCTCGCCAGGTAGCTGGTACTTAATTGCATGGGGTTGATTGCATATAGCTGTTTTTTTTTTAGACAAGTTCTACCCAAGATAGATTTGTTCTAATGCTGATAATCCGTGTTTCTCCACCCACATATATGAGCTTCCGTTCCCTGGTCTTGGCAAGATTCTTCCACCAAAACTGCAAAGGATCTTCATCTTGTAATGTTGAGAATTGTCTCTAGTTCCAGACCCATTCGGCTGATACTAGCGAGGAGACTCCTTGACAGAGATTGATGGTTTTGTTGGGCCCAGAGCCGTCTTATGAACTAGGCCAGCTAGGCTGTTGTCTAGAGCCTCAATTTGTTCAGACCCAAAAATTTTAATCTTTTTTCTAAGGAAAAATTTATCATGCAAGCAGTGTTGCCACATAGTGTCTGCCATTATTCTTGTTGATAGTCATACTTTTAGTTGTTACTGTAACTAGCACGTACTACTTTCCAATTTCATTTAGTCATTATTTTTATTTTTTACACTTTTATGTAAGAATATTAGAACTCACTACGTTTAGCAATTCTTTTTTAACTAATTTAAGTACCTCCATTTAAAATATGAGAGACTCAAAATATGATGAATACCATTAGCATAAGATCATATTTTTACAAAGTCCTACTATTTTCTTATGCATATTATATTAATTTGAACTAAAACGAGTACGTTACCCTCACACCCATGGAGTCATCAATTACATATTGTCCTAAAAACCGCGTATTTATATATATTCCCTAAAGGTGGTTTCAAAGAATTCCCGATGACTTCTGATTACTGCCCGATTTGCTAGTTCCTTCGCCCCCTAGTTGGCCTCTTTATAGATGTAGTGCATTGTATGATGCTGAATGGATTGTAATAGGACTTTCATTTTGATCATATGCCAAACACAACATTGTGTCTTGATCCTTCTGGCGTTGAAATTGATTAGGTTTTAAGGGTCAGATTTTTGTGTATTGTATGTTGTTGTTCTAACCACCATAAGCATGCTCCATGTATCGCTACTAAATCAATGGTTATTCCCAGAGGTTGTGACATTGAGCAATTCCTGCAGAAAATTCTTACTATTAGTTTGATGTTACAATTAATAGAAAAAAGTATATACAACAAAAGTTATCAAAATTAGAAAAGACCAAGACGTCTAGTATCAATTATTTGAAATCAAGATCTCTTTCTCGCAACTAAACAAAGATTACGGATCTTAGTCATCATTTAGATTAAAAGTACTTTGTGATGCGTATCAAAGCAATTAAGAGGAACTAGAAAAATGCAGTTTTTTGTGTTTATCTTATTTATTTTCATGGTTCAAGATAAACTTTATATTATTAGCGAGTTTTAGTAAATAAGAGATCAATCCATCAAGAATTGGATGAATCGGTTATTTTTATTGAGATTGCATTATTGACTTCCGAGTACCGTCCAGACATAATGTATGCCTTGGACTTGCACATAGTGATGGTTATTTTCAATGATGTTGTAGTAATAGTTCGTCAAGACTCGTGAAAGCAATAGAGTTAAGACTTAATGAAACTTAAAAATGTAGCAAACTCAAAAATTAGAAGTGATGTGAAAGTTATGGAAGAGACTGGGGCCAAAGGTTCCACTATTTACCAATATCAAAGTGATTTAAATTCTCTAATTATAATTATGCAAAAATCATGCGTTCAAATTGATTCTAAAGATTGCAAAAGTTGATTTTTTAGATATAACAATTGTAGATCGAAATTATGGGACATCAAAACCTAGGCTAAGCATGCCCCATCAATTGAAATAACAACTGCTTAACAAAAACCATTTTATCAATTTATTTATCAAGCCAAATAATCATATAATAATTACATAAATTAAATAAAATAGAAAGTACCACTTTTCAGTGGTGAAATAGCTTCCTCCGTCGCCCCTGAGGATGGGTTTAGCTCATTGATCATTTATCGTATTCACAAAAATAATTTCACATTCTCACTCGACTAAAATAAATGAAGTATGTGGTAAGAAAGAGTTCGTTCCCACAGAGAGGCTTTTGTTGTTATAAAAATTTCAGTTTCTTAGTAACAAAGGGGGGATTTTGTTTTAGCAAAGCAATAAAAATAATTGAAAGCAATAAAATATGAAAGTAATCAATAAGAGGAAGATATTGGTCACGTGATAGTATTATTCACAAACATGTATTTTCATCAATGACTAGAATTGGTATTTTAATCTCTCATTTATTAAAAGTCATAGGATACCTTGATCGCAAGTATATCCCGCTAATTTCATGTTGTTATTACAAACACATTAAAAGATCACATGTGAAATCTACCTAGAAAGCAACCTAAAGTGTAAAAGCACAATTAAGTTTAACTCCCTAAGAGCAATAAGTTCTATGAAATAGACTAATCAGTGCAAACGAACGTGTAAAAGCACAAATCCGTTTTAGCAAAAGGTTATGATTCATATGCAATTATAAAGATGTATCACTACAAGTAATAACCACACTATGCTACTTGTAATCAGGGATTGACAACTTTTTCGTATTGAAAATCCTAATCTAGCAATAGAGATGAATGTAAATCCAATTGATTTCGGACTCAACCAAACAAGCAATCAAATCAAATTACAATATTAATAATGAATCATAAACAATAAAGTTGAGACAAAACTAATGCATTGAATTAAATATCATGTTGAGAAATCAACTTTATCCCATGACCAATATTATTTGTTTAGCTACTCATAGCTTTTAAGTTCATCATAATCATACTCAATAATGAAATGAAGAAGATGAAAAATAAATGAAAGCAAACCCTAGTCGCCGCTCTCCAAAATTCCAAGTAGAAAATACGTGATATCCAAAGGAAGTAGAAACTTTCTCTTTTGTAGCTTTTCTCCAACTTCTCAAATTAGGTCCAATCTCCAAAGTCCAATATAAAGATGTCCACTAAGCCCATGTGTGAGAAAAACCCACACCAAAATCCATGTCCAAAAGTAATCGCCGGAGACCCATAAAAGTGGCCGGAAGTTGGCCGACAAAGTAGTCGGAGAAGTAGCTCGGGTGACCGGCAAAGTCCAACCGGTCACCGGTCAAACATAACGGTCAGTTGTTAAAATTGGCGGTCAAGTTAACGGACACTAATGGCGTTATTGAGTCAGAGGCTGAGTGATCTGAGTCAGAGTCTAACTCACTAGTTGACTGGTCCTGGCCAGAGATGTTGCAATCTCGTACAGGCTTGAGCTTGCTGTTGCACAATGATTGCGCTTCAGCGGTGCTCTCCAGCCATGATGGCTGATCACTGTAAACTAGCTCCAGATGTACTACCATATTACACTTCATTCTTTCTTTAACTTCTGTAGCAGCCCCAACTTCTCATTATCTGCACTCTCATTGCAATGAAGCATCAGACCACCTAACATTCATCTAAGCATTTCAAATTGCTTCAATCATTATTAGAAGACCTAGGTATACATATAATTTCGGTCACCACCAATTCCGAGTTTGAACAACATCAACTTCAATTCTTGCTGCGGAATTCGGGCCTCGACTCAAAGATAACCATTTCAATGTTGGATGTAAAAATAGCAAACTGCAATTCTGCATTATGTTGATCTTAGAACCCCGGAAACCACCAGACCATCACCTGCAATACCATTGCCGCAACTGTAACAAGCCTGCAACTGACTTTGCATCTTCAACTTCAGTCCCTTTCATGTTTCTCTGCAACTCCATAGCATACATCTATAACATTCACTTCATTCATTCCTTGATCTTCACAGCCTTGCCAAACACTTCCCTGTGCAGCGCATTCTGCTTTTGCGTTAGATCTCTTTGCGTCATTCAGCTTCTCTTGGCGTCTCGCTGTCAAACTCAAATACTGGCAGCAGCTTCTTGTTCTTCTCATCTTACCCATGGCTGCAACACACATTTCAGTGTAAAACTTATCGCTGCATCAGTTGCACACTTCCGTCCCTGCCTGCAACACAACATCCATTCCATGACTCAAACTCGACCATCTGCAGCTTCATAATCCAGGTCTACGCAACACCAACTTCAATACGGCACCTGCAACCACTTCTCAATATTCAATTCAGACATTCAGTTCTTGGTTTCTGCCATCATACCACCAGATCAATTGCTTCACAACTCCTAGCACATCTCAGATTCATCACCAACTCATATATAGCTCCTTATTCCCTGTAACCCATTCTTCAAAGATCTCAAGATCTCAATCCCTTGGCATCCATAGGCTCCAAACCATGGCGGCGACCAATATTTCCACTGTCTTTGTGAAACCATGTACGAACCCCACCACGATTCCATTCTTCTCGGCCATAACCCATGACAACAACATCCTAAAAACCCATTTAAATCTTCATCTTGTTCTTGACAGTAAACTTCTCCATCTTAGAACCCTAATTTCACCCATAAATGTATCCAAATTCCAATCCGAGTTGAACCCATCTTCTCTTAATCGACAAAAATCTCTTCTGGTTCTTCTCGATCTGGTTCAAACCCTAACTTCTACTCCACCTCAGATTCAATTTGATCTCATCTGTTCTGAACTTGGATTCAGAATCAGCTTCACAGCAACAACAATCTCTCTGAATCTTCATTTCCTCTGCCAGCTGCCATTAATTCATCTTCTCTCTGAATTTTCTGAATTCGGGTATAGTGCGGGTTATCAATTGGCTCCTTTTCACCTTAATTTATCAAAAGACGGAACAAAACTCGTAGGTATATTCGTGGGAGACGGATTTATCTATTACCGTAGATTTTTCTGTGTGATACAGATTTGTTTATTAAAGTCTTCGACTTTGGGTCGTAGCAACTCTTAGTTGTGGGTGAGATCAGCTAAGGGAATCAAGTACGTAGCATCCTGCTGGGATCAGAGGTGTAGGAGCATAATTATACCTTGGATCAGTGTGAGATTGATTGGGGTTCAACTACTGTCCAGATCGAAGTTAGTTTGGAGTAGGCTAGTGTCTGTAGCGGCTTAATACGAGTGTGTGTTCAATGCTGGACTAGGTCTCGGGGTTTTTCTGCATTTGCGGTTTCCTCGTTAACAAAATTAAATTATCTGTGTTATTTCTATTCCGCATTATATTTGTTTATATAATTGAAATATCACAGGTTGTGCGTTGTTCAATCAATTAGAATATCCGACCTTTTGGTTGTTGATTTAAATTGATTAACACTTGGATATTGGTCTTTGGTACCATCCAAGTTATCTCTCTTTGATAAAGACTCGCAGATTTCTATTTGCTTGAGTAAAGATCAAATCGAGAGATTGAGATATAAACTCTTTGATATACTTTTCTCTAGATTGAGTCTGACTGTCTAGTTGATTCTCTAGAAAGTATATTGGAGTTTTACCATACATTACTAATCGAATTGTTTGGTGTGGTTGTTGTACCCCCGCTTTTTTAATTGGTATCAGAGCAGGCAAACACATTTATAACCTCAAAAGTCTGTGTTTGTAGCGATCTGAGGATGGACGATACTATCTCCGATAAACGTATCACCAGAAATAAAAGTTCTGTCTCGTCTGCTTCTATTAAAGAGAAATATTCTTCAATCTCGAACAAAGTGGTGTAGGTAATTACATCAAGTCCAATCCCCTTTTCCACCATTAGCGAATTAAGCTCCAACGCCTCATCCAGAGCCTATCTTTAGCATATACTGAAATCAACATTTTGTACATCACAATGGAAGGAGAAAACCCATTCACCTCCATCTCTCGCAAAACCTCCATAGCTTCCGCAGGTCTTCTAGACTTTCCAAACACATCTATAAGCATGTTATAAGTAACCTTATCAGGAGTCTTTATTAAAGCTCAATTGGCTTGCTAAATTTTGGCCGGTGGAGCTAATCTTAAGACTAGAGTGGTCTAATATGCCATTAACAGCCACAACATAGTGATACTCTGAAGGATTCTGCTCTAAGGCCATTGCTTCAAAAGATGATTGGTTTTCACATTCGCTCGATGATATTCGAAGTCTTTGTCCCTCAACTTTCTTGAAGCCATGGTATTCTTCCAACATATTTTGAAGATCTTCATTTGACGACACGGATATAAGAGCATCAAGGTCCTCGCCAGGTAGCTGGTACTTAATTGCATGGGGTTGATTGCATATAGCTGTTTTTTTTTTTAGACAAGTTCTACCCAAGATAGATTTGTTCTAATGCTGATAATCCGTGTTTCTCCACCCACATATATGAGCTTCCCGTTCCCTGGTCTTGGCAAGATTCTTCCACCAAAACTGCAAAGGATCTTCATCTTGTAATGTTGAGAATTGTCTCTAGTTCCAGACCCATTCGGCTGATACTAGCGAGGAGACTCCTTGACAGAGATTGATGGTTTTGTTGGGCCCAGAGCCGTCTTATGGACTAGGCCAGCTAGGCTGTTGTCTAGAGCCTCAATTTGTTCAGACCCAAAAATTTTAATCTTTTTTCTAAGGAAAAATTTATCATGCAAGCAGTGTTGCCACATAGTGTCTACCATTATTCTTGTTGATAGTCATACTTTTAGTTGTTACTGTAACTAGCACGTACTACTTTCCAATTTCATTTAGTCATTATTTTTATTTTTTACACTTTTATGTAAGAATATTAGAACTCACTACGTTTAGCAATTCTTTTTTAACTAATTTAAGTACCTCCATTTAAAATATGAGAGACTCAAAATATGATGAATACCATTAGCATAAGATCATATTTTTACAAAGTCCTACCATTTTCTTATGCATATTATATTAATTTGAACTAAAACGAGTACGTTACCCTCACACCCATGGAGTTATCAATTACATATAGTCCTAAAAACCGCGTATTTATATATATTCCCTAAAGGTGGTTTCAAAGAATTCCCGATGACTTCTGATTACTGCCCGATTTGCTAGTTCCTTCGCCCCCTAGTTGGCCTCTTTATAGATGTAGTGCATTGTATGATGCTGAATGGATTGTAATAGGACTTTCATTTTGATCATATGCCAAACACAACATTGTGTCTTGATCCTTCTGGCGTTGAAATTGATTAGGTTTTAAGGGTCAGATTTTTGTGTATTGTATGTTGTTGTTCTAACCACCATAAGCATGCTCCATGTATCGCTACTAAATCAATGGTTATTCCCAGAGGTTGTGACATTGAGCAATTCCTGCAGAAAATTCTTACTATTAGTTTGATGTTACAATTAATAGAAAAAAGTATATACAACAAAAGTTATCAAAATTAGAAAAGACCAAGACGTCTAGTATCAATTATTTGAAATCAAGATCTCTTTCTCGCAACTAAACAAAGATTACGGATCTTAGTCATCATTTAGATTAAAAGTACTTTGTGATGCGTATCAAAGCAATTAAGAGGAACTAGAAAAATGCAGTTTTTTGTGTTTATCTTATTTATTTTCATGGTTCAAGATAAACTTTATATTATTAGCGAGTTTTAGTAAATAAGAGATCAATCCATCAAGAATTGGATGAATCGGTTATTTTTATTGAGATTGCATTATTGACTTCCGAGTACCGTCCAGACATAATGTATGCCTTGGACTTGCACATAGTGATGGTTATTTTCAATGATGTTGTAGTAATAGTTCGTCAAGACTCGTGAAAGCAATAGAGTTAAGACTTAATGAAACTTAAAAATGTAGCAAACTCAAAAATTAGAAGTGATGTGAAAGTTATGGAAGAGACTGGGGCCAAAGGTTCCACTATTTACCAATATCAAAGTGATTTAAATTCTCTAATTATAATTATGCAAAAATCATGCGTTCAAATTGATTCTAAAGATTGCAAAAGTTGATTTTTTAGATATAACAATTGTAGATCGAAATTATGGGACATCAAAACCTAGGCTAAGCATGCCCCATCAATTGAAATAACAACTGCTTAACAAAAACCATTTTATCAATTTATTTATCAAGCCAAATAATCATATAATAATTACATAAATTAAATAAAATAGAAAGTACCACTTTTCAGTGGTGAAATAGCTTCCCCCGTCGCCCCTGAGGATGGGTTTAGCTCATTGATCGCTGTCGTATTCGTCAAAAATAATTTCACATTCTCACTCGACTAAAATAAATGAAGTATGTGGTAAGAAAGAGTTCGTTCCCACAGAGAGGCTTTTGTTGTTATAAAAATTTCAGTTTCTTAGTAACAAAGGGGGGATTTTGTTTTAGCAAAGCAATAAAAATAATTGAAAGCAATAAAATATGAAAGTAATCAATAAGAGGAAGATATTGGTCACGTGATAGTATTATCCACAAACATGTATTTTCATCAATGACTAGAATTGGTATTTTAATCTCTCATTTATTAAAAGTCATAGGATACCTTGATCGCAAGTATATCCCGCTAATTTCATGTTGTTATTACAAACACATTAAAAGATCACATGTGAAATCTACCTAGAAAGCAACCTAAAGTGTAAAAGCACAATTAAGTTTAACTCCCTAAGAGCAATAAGTTCTATGAAATAGACTAATCAGTGCAGACGAACGTGTAAAAGCACAAATCCGTTTTAGCAAAGGTTATGATTCATATGCAATTATAAAGATGTATCACTACAAGTAATAACCACACTATGCTACTTGTAATCAGGGATTGACAACTTTTTCGTATTGAAAATCCTAATCTAGCAATAGAGATGAATGTAAATCCAATTGATTTGGACTCAACCAAACAAGCAATCAAATCAAATTACAATATTAATAATGAATCATAAACAATAAAGTTGAGACAAAACTAATGCATTGAATTAAATATCATGTTGAGAAATCAACTTTATCCCATGACCAATATTATTTGTTTAGCTACTCATAGCTTTTAAGTTCATCATAATCATACTCAATAATGAAATGAAGAAGATGAAAAATAAATGAAAGCAAACCCTAGTCACGCTCTCCAAAATTCCAAGTAGAAAATACGTGATATCCAAAGGAAGTAGAAACTTTCTCTTTTGTAGCTTTTCTCCAACTTCTCAAATTAGGTCCAATCTCCAAAGTCCAATATAAAGATGTCCACTAAGCCCATGTGTGAGAAAAACCCACACCAAAATCCATGTCCAAAAGTAATCGTCGGAGACCCATAAAAGTGACCGGAAGTTGGCCGACAAAGTAGTCGGAGAAGTAGCTCAGGTGACCGGCAAAGTCCAACCGGTCACCGGTCAAACATAACGGTCAGTTGTTAAAATTGGCGGTCAAGTTAACGGACACTAATGGCGTTATTGAGTCAGAGGCTGAGTGATCTGAGTCAGAGTCTAACTCACTAGTTGACTGGTCCTGGCCAGAGATGTTGCAATCTCGTACAGGCTTGAGCTTGCTGTTGCACAATGATTGCGCTTCAGCGGTGCTCTCCAGCCATGATGGCTGATCACTGTAAACCATCTCCAGATGTACTACCATATTACACTTCATTCTTTCTTTAACTTTTGTAGCAGCCCCAACTTCTCATTATCTGCACTCTCATTGCAATGAAGCATCAGACCACCTAACATTCATCTAAGCATTTCAGCTGCTTCAATCATTATTAGAAGACCTAGGTATACATATAATTTCAGTCACCACCAATTCCAGTTTTGAACAACATCAACTTCAATTCTTGCACTGCGAATTCAGGCCTCGACTCATCAGCATAACCATTTCAATGTTGGATGTAAAAATAGCAAACTGCAATTCTGCATTATGTTGAACTTAGAACCCCGGAAACCACCAGACCATCACCTGCAATACCATTGCCGCAACTGTAACAAGCCTGCAACTGACTTTGCAGCTTCAACTTCAGTCCCTTTCATGTTTCTCTGCAACTCCATAGCATACATCTATAACATTCACTTCATTCATTCCTTGATCTTCACAGCCTTGCCAAACACTTCCCTGTGCAGCGCATTCTGCTCTTGCGTTAGCTCTCTTTGCGTCATTCAGCTTCTCTTGGCGTCTCGCTGTCAAACTCAAATACTGGCAGCAGCTTCTTGTTCTTCTCATCTTACCCATGGCTGCAACACACATTTCAGTGTAAAACTTATCGCTGCATCAGTTGCACACTTCCGTCCCTGCCTGCAACACAACATCCATTCCATGACTCAAACTCGACCATCTGCAGCTTCATAATCCAGTCCTGCAACACCAACTTCAATACGGCACCTGCAACCACTTCTCAATATTCAATTCAGACATTCAGTTCTTGGTTTCTGCCATCATACCACTAGATCAATTGCTTCACAACTCCTAGCACATCTCAGATTCATCACCAACTCATATATAGCTCCTTATTCTCTGTAACCCATTCTTCAAAGATCTCAAGATCTCAATCCCTTGGCATCACCGGCTCCAAACCATGGCAGCGACCAATATTTCCCTGTCTTTGTGAAACCATGTACGAACCCCACACAGATTCCATTCTTCTCGGCCATAACCCATGACAACAACATCCTAAAAACCCATTTAAATCTTCATCTTGTTCTTGACAGTAAACTTCTCCATCTTAGAACCCTAATTTCACCCATAAATGTATCCAAATTCCAATCCGAGTTGAACCCATCTTCTCTTAATCGACAAAAATCTCTTCTGGTTCTTCCCGATCTGGTTCAAACCCTAACTTCTACTCCACCTCATATTCAATTTGATCTCATCTGTTCTGAACTTGGATTCAGAATCAGCTTCACAGCAACAATAATCTCTATGAATCTTCATTTCCTCTGCCAGCTGCCATTAATTCATCTTCTCTCTGAATTTTCTGAATTCAGGTATAGTGCGGGTTATCAATTGGTTAATTTTCACCTTAATTTATCAAAAGACGGAACAAAACTCGTAGGTATATTCGTGGGAGATGGATTTATCTATTACCGTAGATTTTTCTGTGTGATACAGATTTGTTTATTAAAGTCTTCGACTTTGGGTCGTAGCAACTCTTAGTTGTGGGTGAGATCGGCTAAGGGAATCAAGTACGTAGCATCCTGCCGGGATCGGAGGTGTAGGAGCATAATTGTACCTTGGATCGGTGTGAGATTGATTGGGGTTCAACTACTGTCCCGGATCGGTTAGTTTGGAGTAGGCTAGTGTATGTAGCGGCTAATACGGTGTGTGTTCAATCTGGACTAGGTCTCGGGGTTTTTCTACATTTGCGGTTTCTAGTTAACAAAATTCTCGTGTCTCTGTGTTATTTCTATTCCGCATTATATTTGTTTATATAATTGAAATATCACGGGTTGTGCGTTGTTCAATCAATTAGAATATCCGACCTTTTGGTTGTTGATTTAAATTGATTAACACTTGGATATTGGTCTTTGGTACCATCCAAGTTATCTCTCTTTGATAAAGACTTCAGATTTCTATTTGCTTGAGTAAAGATCAAATCGAGAGATTGAGATATAAACTCTTTGATATACTTTTCTCTAGATTGAGTCTGACTGTCTAGTTGATTCTCTAGAAAGTATATTGGAGTTTTACCATACATTACTAATCGAATTGTTTGGTGTGGTTGTTGTACCCCCGCTTTTTTAATTGGTATCAGAGCAGGCAAACACATTTAAGACCTCAAAAGTCTGTGTTTGTAGCGATCTGAGGATGGACGATACTATCTCCGATAAACGTATCACCAGACATAAAAGTTCTGTCTCGTCTGCTTCTATTAAAGAGAAATATTCTTCAATCTCGAATATAGACGAACCTTGTGTTCAAACAAGACAGACATGCTTCGACATGTGTTTTTCCGATTACCCTTCAAAAGAGTCTATCTCTCCAAATGAACGGGAAACAGCCGAAGAGAGTGATTTGATTCTAAGTCTTGATATAATTCAAGCTGATAGATTTAATCGGTTAAAACATCATGTCAATACTCTCATTGGTGTAATAAGGGACTGCAATTTCAAAGAAAATATTGTGGATCACTTCTCACGTATGGTTCTCGAGGCAAGCCTCAAAAAGGATGTCGCGGATATAGAACATCGCTTGAAGAAACTCTCTATTCAAGGATGCTCTAAGCAGTCTAATATACCAAGTACTTCTGCTACGACTAAAAACGTTACAGCTCCAGAAGTAAAATCGGAATCCCTTCCTGTCAAAAAGAATGTGTCTGAATTTCCCATTGATCAAGGATGTTCCACATCACATGGAAGGAAGAAATCTCTTAACAAGGTTGTTAAGACTAGTTTGTATAATCACTCTTGTGATCAGAAAATATGCCTCTTTTGCGATGCAAAAGGCTCTGCTAAACAAAAGAGAAACTCTAAGTTGAATAAAACCTCCTTGGTTCAACTTCAACACACCTTAGACTTAATTCTCAAATGTATAACTGACATTCGTATGTCTAATCCAGTTGGTTTTCGTACTTACCATGTGTATGTTACCAGGAAGGTCAGTTCATGAGTTTCTCAAATGTTCTGAAGAAGAATAGAAGTCTTAACAAGAATCGTCTAAGAGAAGATCAAGTTATTTCCTCTAGAAACAACTTTACCCTTGATGTGAATGAAATCCCAGAAGAAAGAAGGAAAATTGATGATATGAGAAATAACCTGATGGAGATAATTGAATGATATAAAGAAATTGTCGACAGGTTGTGAAAAAGCGAGGGTACCTAAATATACCTCATCCTAAAACTTTTCCTACCTATAAGTCCTTTCTCCGAAAGTGATTGTCTATGGACTGAGTCGAGACAATACAACTAATCGGTTCACACTTCACGTGATCGTCTATGGATACGAGATCGAGACATTACAACAACGAAGTACGTTTACTTGATACAAAGGTTCGGACTTAACCAAACACAATAGGATTGCTTATCAAGTAAATATGAATTAACGTGTGCATGATTTACTTTAATTATAATAAAAAAATTATAATGCGGAAAATAAAAGTAAATGACACATCAAGATTTTGTTAAAGAGGAAACCGCAAATGCAGATTAACCCCGGGACCTTGTCCAGAATTGAATACTCTCAGGATTAAACCGCTACACAAAATTACACCTAACTTCGTATAGTTGAGACCAAGTAACTAACCCTATATTTAACTTAGTTCCGTCTGTATTCCCACGCCTCCGACTTGTGAATAAGTCACGTACTTGGAACAATTCTTTTGGTTCGTATTCCAAACAGTAAAGGAACAACAAATCTGTTTGGTATCAACTCTATTCAACCAAGTGATATGAGTCGGACAAAGGCTCTTCTGTTTATCTTAACATAAACTCCTTCGTCGGGTCCTTAGATCTATCTTATGTTCAATCACCCAAAGTTAATCGTTTAAGATTAATCCAATCAATACCTTTAATCACAAGGAAACGTATTGATGCCTATCTACTCAATTAATCAATCCAATCTACCACAAGGATAAACCGATTATTAATTGGATCCTCTTTTACCGAAACAAGTATTGTGCACACCAAAAGATTATAAAACCCAAGTCGATCTTCAATATCTTATTTGTCTTCAAATCTTTTTAAATCTTCAATAAAAACTCGCACACAATCACTTGAATCTCTTGTGATCAATCACGCACAAAACGGAGTCTCATTAACAATGGATTATCACAAGGTCGTCTTTAGAACTAACAACGATCTAAAGATCCTCGTCGAAACTCTGACTAGTTTGAGTGAATCTTATATCATAAGAGAAGATTCTCAAGAATAAATAAACTAGGTGCAACCAGATTTCAACCACCGTTAGTCAATCAAATCAATCGTAAACAAAGATAAATCGCAATTATCTAGTTTCCCACCAACGGGTCGCGCTAGAGCTTCTCAATCACAAAGAAGACTTTAAACTGAGCGGTCGTAAGAGATTTCACCTAATTAGGTTACTCTCCTCTCCGAATAGGCGGCTACACCAGTAACAACAACAAAAGAGTAAGCCTGTTGTTACGAAGGGTTAGTTTGCTAGAAAGGAAAACTTCGTGTATTTATAGACAAGGAAGTTTGGACACCAAGGAATTTCCAAAACCGAAAATATTCTCAAGATATTCATAAAATCACAGATTCGATTTTCATAATTCCTGGAAATGCTCTGTCCAAAAATAACGATCGAAATCTCTCGGAAAATCTAATTAGTAAATGCACATTATTAATTATGTAATTTTCCTACAAAATGAAATTAATAACCTTAATTAAAAGATTCTTAACTTACTTATGTTTCGATCCTGGGATTCTCTTCCCTTAGCCGTTAAGGAATATCTTTGAACAATTATAGAAATAAACATTCACAACACGTGTTCAAAGTTTGTCGACATCTTAACTTTGTAAGTTCTCTTTCACACTTACAACCTTGAAACCGATTTGCCACACTTCCAAACAAGTTTAGAATTGGTTCATCTGACTTTCAAGAACTATGTGATTGATCAAACCAACATTCAATCACAATCATGGATTTACGGTTCTACCAAAACAAGTTTCGGTTCTACCTCCATGTGAGTACTGTGCATAGTCACACTAGCTTCCCAAAAGTTCGGTTGACTAGGTACTAGGATCGGTTCCTCACATATATATGGTATCTAACTTATATGTGTTGCACATGTCCATAGGATCGGTTCCCCTTTCTCGCTATAAACCTTGCCGCACCCCATACAAGGATCGGTTCCTTTGATGTACCCCTTACTAGGATCGGTTCCCTTACCTTAGGATCGGTTCCCTTTCCCTTACAAGGATCGGTTCCCTTTCCATTACAAGGTCAGATATACAAAATCCGATCATACCACAAGTGATTACTTAAGATCGGTTTTACTAATAAAAGATATACCAATACATAAGTCAGGCCTTTGTGAACAGTTCTACCAAGAACACAACAAGTTGTGAGCGGTTATACTCTATCACACATATTGGTTGTTCATAAGATAAGATATGCAATGAATAAAAAAACTAATAACACCTGGCAATTTCCTTTTCGGTTCACAAACAAGTTTATGAACTTACTTCCTTAGAACACATGTAAAAATTGTTCCCTAGGATGAAATCCTTACCTCATACCCATACATAATCACAATAGCATTCAAATGATTATGGCGATGTCTTATCTACAAAGTTTAATGGTTAAGCAATAAACCTCGTATTGTATTCCTTAATACTATGTCTATCTAGAGTTCAAATATGCTTCGCAGTTATGTTTTCAATATGCACGACTTGAAAGATACGTTAGGGAATGAAACAATTCAAGTCAAATATCACTAACCTCAAGTGGAAGGATGATTGTTGTCGTTGTAGCTCCTTGCTTCTTCACATCTTCAAGTCTTCGCAATACTTGTAATGTCTCATATCCTAATACTTTCAAGCTAACCTATACGAAGTTTAACTCTAGTACATAATCAAGCGACTCTTAACATGAGTTTTGATTCACTAATATATGACAACCAAACTTGACATACCAACGCTTGGTGGGTTCAACCGAGCCATGCTCTAACAGGTTGTCATCCTCCTCGAGTCAAAATTCTTCTGGTAAGAACTCTAACTATGTCTCGTATTTTGATGACAGTAAGTTTTATGATAATTTCTCACATAAAAAGGGATCTCTATCTAGATTCAGAAGGAAAAAAAGACTCGATCATAAACACAGTTCTTTTGATGAGATCAGAGCTCATACTTGTGTTAATTAATCACAAGGATTAAGAACTTTCTCAAAAAAATCCTGTTGAGCAAGATGTGTAAGATTCAGGTATACTGTGGCATTTTTGTGTTCTGCTTAGTTGAGCTATCCTCTTATCGTTTATAGCTAAACTATTGTCTGCAGACAATATTGCCCAAAAAGTATTTGTAATGTATATTATCGTTTCTCTCTTTTAATGCTACTCTTATTGCAATTATGTGGTCTGCTACACTTGTGCTCTAAATTTCTTCACTGATGTTAAGAAATTTATTGAGACTTTTATGAATTCTTATGTAGCAAAAAGTTTTTTTTTTTTGTTTTATTCCTTGTGGGTCATGTTGTATTCGTATGTGTACACGCGTTACCATCACGAGTCAACAGTTTGAAAACCCTAAAAACCTTCTTCCCTAAGAAACCTTTAAATACCAAACCCTTGAGTCACGTTTGCATACTATGGGTTTGTGTGTTTTGTCAAGAATATGTCTTCCTCTTCACGAACTTGTGGTTTTTCTAGAGGCTTTCTTGTTAAAGGTATTGGTTTTGAGTCCAAAGGGAGGAAAAAAAGAACTATTGTTGAAGATGATCATCCCAATGCCTCATGTTACTTTGCCTATACACATAAGGATGTTGAGAAAGAGGAGATGATCTCTGCTATAGTGGTTCATGACTTTCTTAAATATTACAAGGAAGAAAAACTGCAGCTTGTCGATACCTTGAAAAGTCTTAATGTGTTAAGAACTGAGTTGGAAAAAGTTACAGCTGACCTTGGTCTCATGAAAGCACAAATTAAAGACCTTCTCAATGAAGATGTCTTTTCTAAAGATGCAATAGATGTTGTCGATCACAAGTTCAACGATCTCAAGACTCATGAGGATCCAGAACCGTCTATATGACTTCAGTTCGTGTTCGACATTGGCATAAAAGTCTGTTTTTTGATTTTCTATTGTTTTTTTTTAGAAGAATAATTAGAGTTTGGAATAACCATTTTTGTGATTACACATAGCTATGTCCAATGTTTTCATCTTCATGTTTTTAGATTTATTGGTTTAAACTCTAAATTTGTTTGGAAGATGATTTTTGCAGTATTAATCTTTATGGTTTTATATATTGCAATCGTTTATGGGATATGTGTGTTTGCGTCAGTGAACTATGATTGTCCCATATCTTGTCAAAAGTAAAGTCTTTCGTAAGTCGATATTCATATATTGATAAAAGAATGAATGGACTTTTGACAAATACAAAAGTTAAGCCTATATTGTCAATTATTGATGAAAGATAGGTTAAAATCTTTTGTTTTCAAGGATTATGTCTATTGTATGTCATTGTGCAAATGGTGATGGAAAATAGAATGAATCCTTGTGTATTCTGCAGTAATTGATCTTCCCTGATCCATATTTTATGTATTACTGTGAGGCTCCGTAATGTGTCTTATGTTGAGCACTAAACGACCAAGTTGATTATTTTATGATTAGCTTAGTTGTTGTTCCGTAAGGTACTTTATGTCTAGCATTTTTCAACTAAATTAATCATCTTGTTTGGTTATTTAGTTGTTGCTCCGTAAGTTTTCTTATGTCGAGCATGACCAATTAAATTGATTACTTTTGTGATTAGTTTGATTGTGTATTTCGATTAGATTAATTATGGGTTCTCTTGTGATTAATCTAATTGAGTATTTTTGAGTCTCCATAAGTTCACTTATGTTGAGCATATCCGATTGAATTAATCATGGGTTCTCTTGTGGTTAATTTAATTGAGTATTTTGGATTCAAATTCATACTTGTATGTGATTTGTTATGTTCAAAGAAATCCTTCTTTTCTCTTGAAATTAAGGTCGCTCTTGTTGTTCTTTCGACATATTATGGGGGAGAGTTCTTTTTGAACTTGCGCTTAATTGCCAAATCTTTGTGGGGAGTGCGGTTGTGGAATATTATAGGGGTTATCTTGTATCTTTAAACTCCTTGATGAATACATTTAGCTTCGGCTTTATGATTGCATCTAAATAAGATGATATGTATTTCTTTCTTTTGGTCATGAAATGTCTCTTTAGGAAATTTCATTAGGATCCCGTTCTTGTACCTTTGCCAATTTTATTGACAAAAAGGGGGAGAATTAATATGTAGTTCACACTACAAATACACATGGTTTTCGGATCATTATGTAAGGGGGAGTGGTTTCCATGTGATATGGAGTATTGACTAAGGGGGAGTGATACATATCACCATAGTATTGTTGTTGAAGTTGTGATACAATTGAACTTTGAAGTTGTATAATGATACTATGACACTGTATAACAATGATTGAGAACTCTTGTTTTCTTGTTGTTATAGCTACGGATTTTCAACAACGATGATGCTAAACTTACAACCTTTGGGATCATTGGAGTACTTGGAAGTAACGAAGATTTCGAGTAATGTTGAAGATTAGGCATGTGGAATAGGAGCTACAAAAGTGATTTTTTGTATTCCATATGTATTAATAGTTTTGTCACTAAAATTGACAAAGGGGGAGATTTTTAGAGCATTGCTCGGTCGAACTCGCATGCGTTGCTATCTCAAGCATGTTTGTCAATGTTAGTGATCAAAACTATAAGTCTTGATTTCCAGCCTATTATAGCTAAAGGTCTCGGACTAGGATAGAAAGTGTAGTTGATGTAAATCATCATACAAGACGAAGGACTACTCAAGGAACTGGTAGAACTTCATCGACTAAAAGGTATGTGGAGACTTGAACTTATCTATCACTCAAAAGTCTATTTACTCTATCTCCTGTTCTTGAGACAAAAGTCGTTTTGATATGTAGACTTTGATTATACACATTTGCTATTTAGAGTAGAGTTTAACTCGCTTATCTATTTCTCGAAATATGTGTTGGTAAGCTTTCACTTTAGCCAAATTCATCTTTACCTAGTGACGAATGTCATGTTATGTTTCAATCACTTTGAAAATTGCTCTGACGAAAAATGGTATGTGAATAACGGCTATATAACGTCCTCTGAGAATGTTTAATGATTGAAATGAGAGTTTAGATTACATAACCATTGGTAGTATATAAGCATTGTTATGGAAACACATATATGTATAAGTCCTTATTACTTGAACCAAAGTTTGCGAACTTTGTTGATCAAGAGAAATGGAATGTGGCGTGAGCCAAGTCTGCGAACTGGCGGAAGTTCTCGACCCGAGAATTTCTGCTGGAGTTTGTGAACTCCTTCCATGAGCTTAAGTCCGCGAACCCAGTCCGCGAACTTGAGTTGGTTATATCTAAAATCGGCTGTTCTTGAACTCATGTTTATATAAACTAAGGAATGCTTTTGCAAACCGTGGCTATAAAGTTCGTGAACCGATTCGAGTGAATCAAATCGTTTTTGCTTCGATTGTGTCTTGTGTAGTTACATAAGATCTAAGCAATTGAACAACTCTCTAACTAGTTCATTTGAGTCATTTGAACTAGTTATGGTGAAGAAGAATATGGTGGATATGAAAGTGCTCATATGGCTAACCATTTGGTTAACTATTGTTGAACCAACAAATGTTAATGTTTGGGAACGGTTACATAAACCCAAAATTGGACATTTCATTTGTGTGTAACAAACTAAGGTTTCGATCCAACGGTTGAGAAATATTAGCTTGAATCTAATCAGGTTTTCATCTAACGGTGAATATTGAATGCTTTATTACCAAGATAACATTGATTGCAAACCCTGATTTGAAAGACTATATAAGGGAGAACTCTAGCAACTGGGAAACCTAATCCCCACACCTTACGTGTGATACTAGTTGCATAAGCTAGAGTCGATTCTCCTTTAACCTTGGGTTTTCTTCTCTAAACCAGGTTAACGACTTAAAGACTTCATTGGGATTGTGAAGCCAGACCGATACTACTTTTCTTGTAGTTGTGTGATTTGATCTTGTTGTTTTTATCGTTATGAGTACAATTGTAATAATTGGCTTGAGATTTATATCTCCGATAGGCAAGATAGAAAAGTAATCACAAACATCTTCGTCTCATCGTTTGTGATTCCGCAATATCTTTTTTTCGCTGCGTCGATTAAGATTATTGTGAGGTGATTGATAATACTAGGCTGTTCTTCGGGAATATAAGTCCGGGTTATCAATTGGTTCCTGTTCGGGATAATTGGAGTTTGGTACTCAGATTTAGACCAACACTAGGCTTTGGTCTAATATTTGTCCAACGTTAGGGCTTGGTACCTGGAACCAACGTTGACTGTTGTTGACATTGTTTGACCAAGTTTTGATTAATTTTATAAAATAAAAATACTGAGTTTACTAATACACCCTCAAAGTGGCCTTGGATCCACCGGCTTTAATAAAATCACTTAGCCTACGGTGCCCCCGTTTCTGCGTAATGAAAACAGAAAAAAAAAACAAAAAAAAACAAAAAACCTAATTTTCTCTGCTTTTCTTCTACCTCTGTCTCTGCATAAGAAAACCATATGGATGTAACTTAAACACCATGACCTTCACATCATCCTTCTCCGCCACTACCATAACCTTCACATCATCCTTCTCCACCACTACCATAACCGTATTGATTCCATTAATTTTGTGTTGATCGAAGAGTATATGAAGAACATAAAGTGAACCCTAATTACTCAAAAAATTAAAATTAGGTTCAATTTTGTCAGTAGATCAAAAGGGTTTCTTCTAAATTATCATTTTTGACGAAATATGTGTAATTGAGATGAGTTTCATTAGTTGAATCCCATTATGAACAACATGAACTTGTTGCTGGGTTTTGTGAAAAAGATGATTTCGAGAAGCGCCGAAGTGGGTGTTTGATTATTTTTCTTACTATCCATTCTCTGCATCTTTGATTTCGATTTCTTCCAATTTTAAGAGATCTAAATTTGGTTGAAGGATTGAAATTAAGCTTTGTAGGGTGCAATTTTAGATTGAATTTTGTCAATATCTGGATAAAGATGAAGATATACCATTGCTCAATTTGGTGCTGGTTGTTTCTGGTGTTGAAATTAAGGTCTTGAATTTGCTCAATATGGAGCTGATTCGATTTGGTGATTTGGGGGTTTTAATTTGAGCATAATATAGAGGGGGTAATGTCATGTTTAGGGTATTTGAATTGAAATTGAAATAGAGAGGGCTAAGTTCAGTAGTTAAATGACATGGTAATATGATTTCGTTGTTGTGAAGAAGAAGGAAAAGAATGATTCTGGTATGATGAGAATAAGTGGATGCTTACTAATGGGCTAATTTCAGAAGGGTTTGTGATTGATTTTTTATGGCAATGAGTAAGCATATGGGTTAGATTTGATATAAGAATTGAAATAAGAAATGAGGAAGAGTCAGATCGATAGTGTTTTCCTGCTCGGCTCTGCTTGAATATTGCGATTCGAAATTGGGTTTGATTTCAGTCTGAAATTGGTAGCAAATCAGGCCAATTGGTGAGGGTAACTGTGATGATAATAAGGTGAAATGGTGGTTACGGCGGTGTTGCAGAGGTAGTGACAAGGTAGCAGAGATAGTGATGATACTGGTGGCGGCGATTTGGATAAAGAGGATGGTTAATTTTGAATGTGTAAATATCAGTAAAGTGAAGGGTATATTTGTAAAGTCGTTTAATAATTTAATTTAATATCAGTTTTTTAATATTTACTAAACATAATTTCGGACTTAACCTAGTCAACGCAGGTCAACGTCAGGTCCAGGTACCAAGCCCTAACGTTGGAAAAATGTTATACCAAAGCCTAGTGTTGGTCTAAACCTGAGTACCAAACTCCAATTATCCCTTCATGTTCACCTTGATTTATCAAAATACGGAACAAAACCCGTAGGTATATTCGTGGGAGATAGATTTATCTATTATCGTAGATTTTTCTGTGTGATACAGATTTGTTTATTAAAGTCTTCGACTTTGGGTCGTAGACACTCTTAGTTGTGGGTGAGATCAGCTAAGGGAATCAACTACGTAGAATCCTGCTGGGATCAGAGGCGTAGGAGCATAACTGTACCTTGGATCAGTGTGAGATTGATTTGGGTTCAACTACAGTCCAGATCGAAGTTAGTTTGGAGTAGGCTAGTTTGGAGTAGACTAGGTCCCGGGGTTTTTCTGCATTTGCGGTTTCCTCGTTAACAAAATCTGGTGTCTGTGTTATTTCTATTCCGCATTATATTTGTTTATATAATTGAAATATCACAGGTTGTGCATTGTTCAATCAATTAGAATATCCGACCTTTTGGTTGTTGATTTAAATTGATTGACACTTGGATATTGGTCTTTGGTACCATCCAAGTTATCTCTCTTTGATAAAGACTCGCAGATTTCTATTTGCTTGAGTAAAGATCAAATCGAGAGATTGAGATATAAACTCTTTGATATAATTTTCTCTAGATTGAGTCTGACTATCTAGTTGATTCTCTAGAAAGTATATTGGAGTTTGTCCATACAAATTGCTAATCGAATTGTTGGGTGTGGTTGTTGTACCCCCGCTTTTTCAAGAGTGTCCAGCTAAACTTTCAAGAATTTGATCAATAAAAGGCAATGTAAAATGATATTTCCTAGTGGTGGCATTCAATTTTCTATAATCAATACAAACCCTCCAACCGGTTTGCACACGAGTTGGGACGAGTTCATTCTTATCATTCTCCACCACCGTCACACCTGATTTCTTTGGTACTACTTGTACCGGGCTCACCCAATTGCTATCGGATATGGGGTAGATAACACCCACGTCCAAAAGCTTGAGTATCTCCCTTTTCACAACTTCCATCATGGGAGGGTTCAAACGACGTTGTGCTTCCCTTGTAGGCTTTGCATCATCCTCCAAACGGATTTGTGCATACAAACGGCAGGGCTTATACCCTTGATATCATCAATTGTCCATCCTATAGCACCCTTAAGAGTTTTTGCTCCAGTAAATCACTAAGATTGTTAGAAACAATCACAGGTAAATCTTACTTGTCACCTAAGTACAAGTACTTTAGGTGATCGGGAAGAGGTTTCAATTCTAACTTTGGAGATTTAATTACAAGTGAAGGTACAAGATTTTCATCACTGCATGGTAAAGATAAAAAAGATATATTATGAGTTTCCCTGCATCCTTGTAGTGAATTAAGATTACCAAGGGCTTCTTTGACTTCATTACCACACTTTACACCATTATCCATGGATGTAGTTAAAACGGTTTCCAAAGCATCATCACCATTCAATCCAAACACTTGTTGTGCCAATGTATCCATAACATCAATGGAGAAACAAGAATGGACATCGCTAGGATATCTCATCGTCTCGAAAATGTTGAAACGTATTGTTTCTCCATCAAATTCCGTAGTTAGCGTTCCCTTGTCCACATCAATAATGGTTTTCGCCGTTTTCATGAAGGGACGCCCAAGTAACAATGGAAGAGACGAGTCCAGTGAACCTTCATTCATCTCTAACACACAAAAGTCAGCTGGAAATACAAGTTGATTAACCTGCACAAGAACATCCTCAACAATACCTATTGGGTAGACATTAGAGCGATCGACTAATTGCAACACAATTCCAGACTTTTTAAGAGGACCAAGATCAAGTGAATTATACATTGATGCAGGCATAACATTAACGGATGCACCTATGTCCAACATTGCTTTATCAAATGTAGTGTTACCAATTTTGACGGGAATGTCAAAGCTACCGGGATCCTTGTACTCAAGTGGGAGTTTGTGTTCTAAGATTTCCGAAGCATTCTCCCCCACACTTAGCATTGCATTACCTTTGAGACTTTGCTTATTGGTACACAAGTCCTTCTACACCTTTGTATACTTTTGATGCAGGGCATATACATGTTCCAGAAGATTCCGCATAGAAGCTTCGCTTCTAAGCTTACTTAGTTTATATCTTTCCTTATTTTAGGACTCTTTTAGATTTCCTTTTTGTTTTACGTTTCCTAGTTTAGTTATTTGCTTAAGCCTATATAAAGTCTAGTCTTATTCTTGTATAAAACACAACTTTTGATCAATCGATTATTATTACAAAACTATCTTCTTCTTCCTTTTCTTTCTACGTTTCTTCTTCTTCTTACTCAATTCTCTTCTTCCTTAGCCTTCAGCAATCTCTGTATTGCTTTGTTTCTCTAATACCACATCAACTTTGGAACTTGCTTAATAGCATCAATGAGTGGTATGTTCACATGGATATTCTTAAGAATGTCTAAAATATCCTTTTCTAGTTCCGCCTTCTTGGAGTTTGCAAATCTGTGAGGAAAAGGTAAAGGAGGAACATAAGTAGAAACCAGAGTTTTAGAGTTAGGAATAGGTACCTCAGAAGTTTGGGGAGAATCATCATTCTTATCTTCAAAAACAGGTTCCCTTGGTGTTTCCACCTTGCCTGAATCAGTAACCTCGGGTTGCACAAGTTGTGTACCACTTATCAAAGTAATAGCATTGACACCCTCTTTTGGGTTAAAAGGTTGAGAAGGGAGTTTCCCACTATTTTGTGCCTTAAGTTTGTTCATATCAAAAGCCATGGAGCCCATTTGTGTCTACAACTCCTTGATCGCACTCTTGGTCTCTTTTTGGCTTTCTTTAAACATAGTAGAAATGCCTTGCATCATTGTTTGAAGATTTGAATCGATATCGGAACCTTGATTTTGCATTGATTGTTGTGGTTGTTGAAATTGTTGTTGTTGTGGCTGGAATTGTTGTTGTTGTGTTTGAAATCCACTCTAATGGTTGAAAGTAGGTTGTTGGACTGCACCTTGCTTGTTGTCATAGCTAAAATTTGGATGATCTCTCCATCCCGAATTGTAAGTGTTGGAGTAGGGATCATACCATCTTTGCTGATTTGGAAAGACCGCACTAGCTTGATCCAACTCTTTTTCACATGGAGGTACAATAACCGAAGCTATGTTTTGCACCATTCTCTCCATGCTATCCATCCTTTGATCAAGGTGTGATGATGAATCACTAAATTCATGCACCCGCCTAACCATTGGTTCACCTCTCGTGTAGAATTGTTGCGAGTTCGCAGCCATGCTTTCAATCAACTCGGTAGCTTGGGCCACCGTCTTGTTCATTGGTGCACCACCACCCGCTGCATCAAGAAGATATATCTATCGCTTGTTTGGAGACCTTCGTAGAAATATTGTATTATCATCACGTCACTAAATTGGTGGTGAGGGCAGCTTGCCACCAATCTCTTATACCGTTCCCAACATTCATACAATGACTCCCCATACTTTTGTTGTATTCCACATATCTCCTTGCGAATTTGAGTAGCTTTTGATGCAGGAAAATACCTCTCAAGGAAAAGTTTCTTCAACCCATTCCATGTAGTGACACTCTCGGATGGTAAATAATACTGAAAAGGCGAGGGTACCCAAATATACCTCAAGCTAAAACTTTTCCTACCTATAAGTTCTTTCTCCGAAAATGATTATCTATGGACTGAGTCGAGACAATACTACTAATCGGTTCACACTTCGTGTGATCGTCTATGGATACAAGATCGAGACAATACAACAACGAAGCATGTTTACGTGATACAAAGGTTCGGACTTAACCAAACACAATAGGATTGCTTATCAAGTAAATAGGAATTAACTTTTGTGTAATTTACTTTAATTATAATAAAACAATTATAATGCGGAAAATAAAAGTAAATGACTCATCAAGATTTTGTTAACGAGGAAACCGCAAATGCATAATCAAGATTTTGTTAACGGGACCTTGTCCAGAATTGAATACTCTTAGGATTAAGCCGCTACACAAAATTACACCTAACTTCGTATAGTTGAGACCAAGTAACTAACCCTATAGTTCACCAAGTTCCGTATGTATTCCCACGCCTCCAACTTATAAATAAGTCACGTACTTGGAACAATTCCTTTGGTTCGTATTCCAAACAGTAAAGGAACAACAAATCTGTTTGGTATCAACTCTATTCAACCAAGTGATATGAGTCGGATAAAGGCTCTTCCGTTTATCTTAACATAAACTCCTTCGTCGGGTCCTTAGATCTATCTTATGTTCAATTACCGAAGTAATCGTTTAAGATTAAGCCAACTACACCTTTAATCTGAAGAACTGTGTTGATGCCGATCTACTCAATTAATCAATCCAATCTACCACAACGATAAACCGATTATTAATTGGATCCTCTTTTACCGAAACAAGTATTGTGCACACCAAAGATTATAAAACCCAAGTCAGATCTTCAATATCTTCTTTGTCTTCAAATCTTCTTAAATCTTCAATAAAAACCTGCACACAATCACTTGAATCTCTTGTGATCAATCACGCACAGAACTGAGTCTGTTAACAATGGATTATCACAAGATCGTATTTAGAAATAACAACATTCTAAAGATCCCTATCGAAACTATGAACTAGTTTGAGTGAATCTTATATCAGAAAGAAGATTCTCAAGAATAAACAAACTAGGTGCAATCATATTTCAACCACTGTTAGTCAATCAAATCAATCGAAAACAAAAGATAAACCACAATTATCTAGTTTCCCACCAACGGTACACGCTAGAGCTTCTCAATCCCAAAGAAGACTTTAAACTGAGCGGCCGTAAGAGATTTCTTATAATTAAAGTAAATTACACAAACGTTAATTCCTATTTACTTGATAAGCAATCCTATTGTGTTTGGTTAAGTCCGAACCTTTGTATCAAGTAAACATACTTCGTTGTTGTATTGTCTCGATCTCGTATCCATAGACGATCACACGAAGTGTGAACCGATTAGTTGTATTGTCTCGATTCAGTCCATAGACAATCACTTTCGGAGAAAGGATTTATAGGTAGGAAAAGTTTTAGCTTGAGGTATATTTGGGTACCCTCTCCTTTTCAATTGGTATCAGAGCAGGCAAACACGAAAAGATCTAACAATCTGTGTTTGGTGCGATCCAACATATAAGAATTGAATCCAATGTCCGATTCAGTTAACGTTATGCAAGAGTCTGAATACTCAAAAGTTGAAGATGTTACTACTTCGTTGACTCATGACCCTGGAGTTACGAAAATATCTATGTCTATCTCTGATAAAAGAGAAGATGCTGATAAAGAGTTAGTAAAACTCCTAAAGCCTATACAATCTTTGTCTTCTAAAGTACTTATTTTAAAGATAGAGTCAAATCTTCTTAAACAAGAGATCGGAGAAAAAAAACATTCAACTGAATTGTCCAGCCAAAGAGAAAATGGATCTCGCTGTCAAACTAGAGGCTCTTGGTAAATCTCTTACAGATAAAGAGACACGTCTTATGATTCTGACTAATGATGATGTTGTGATTTCTTCTGATGAGGAAACTAAAAGTCCATGCTCGAATTTTACAGACTGTGATAAAACCGATTTAATTTTACAGAAGAGGATGAGAAACCAGCTTCTAGATCTACTGATGATCAAACGAAATCTTGTCCAAAGGAAACTTTGAACCGATTACGTGGTGATTGTAAGGAATACAATTTTAAGTCACTTGATAGGAAACTTATACTTCTTCAACATACGGTGGTAAAAATCTTGAAGGAAGTTTCTTGTCTTAAAAAACTGAAAGATCATTCCTCAGTGAAAAGACAGATTATACCACATCCCGATAAGATCAACTCAAAGGAGTCAGAGGAAAGAGTTGATAATCGCTTCTGGAAAAAGGTTCCTATGCACCCATATCGAAACAATTCTAGTTTTAATGAGGAACGACTCCAAAAGGAAGGGAAAGAGCGAATCTCTGCCAAAAGAAACAATCGGAATTTCCGATAGTTGTTTCAGATGATCACACTAATGTGAATAATAAGGAAGTCCTTAGAATGAGAAAATCTTATGAAAATCTCATTGAAAGAATTAAGATAGATTTAGCTATCTCCGAGAATTCTCACATTAGTACATTTTCTCCACATGATCATATCTCTAGAGTTAGAAAAGATCATCGTCTTGGGAGAAAATATTTTGGGCAGAAATTCCCTAAAAAAAACATGAACTATGTTTTTGATATTCACTGTAAGCTGGAAAGAGCTTACTCCGATGCAACTTAGTTGTATCATATGTTGTGCATTCTCATACTTTCGTGCTCATAATCTTGGATGGGAAAGGCACAATAAAACAGGAGCACATGTATTTTCGGTAGTTGTTTATCAGAAAAATTTATGTGACAGTATATGGGTTGTTGATCCATGGTAGTCTAAAAAATGTTCATGTTTAACATGATTTTCCAAAAATAGGTGTTATTTGGAATTTTCGGATTTTTAACAATCCTTCCAACTTGAGAAATTCGGACTAAGGAAACGAAATATATTCTTTTATATTTTCGGATTTTCCATAGGTTTTTTGGTCCGAAAGTTATCTCTTTTAAAAGGAGAAACTTTCTCTTGCCTGTATTCGGAAACCCTGAGCAATCCTTTTATATTCATTCATAACCGAGCATGCCTCCAGTAACTCGCAGTGTCTCAAAGGAGGAATCTCAAAAGGTTAAGGATTGTCAAGGAATCAATACAGAGAGGAATAAAAAGGGCATATCTAATATCATGTCTGATTATGACTCTGATAATTCAATTGGATCACAAGATGAGTCATGCATGTTGGCTTACAACCTACAAGATCTAACCAAAACCAAGTGGATTCATTCTGACAGTATGATAGATTATATCCAAGGTTTTGAGGAACTAAGAACCAATCTCATTACAACGGTTCGGAATCAAGATTGGCTCAAAGATAAGATTGAGGGGACAAAAGTTGATATTGCTAATATGAAGATTCAAGTCGAAAAACTTGAGAAACAAGAAGTGGTTGCTGACAAGTCCCTGGAGACATGCTTTAAAAGTTTGAACACTGAAGAGACCTCAGTGAACAACAAGAGCACCACTAGAGATTAAGTTATTTACTGTTTTGCTTAATCTAGAATAATAGACATCAATTTTTGATTTCTTTCATTGATTGTATTGGTCTATTAGGAATAAAACTATTATGAATAAAATTATTTGATTGGTAATTTTTCTTGTGATAGTTTTCGGTTTACATAGCCTGTGCTTGAATGCTTTTATCTTACTGCTATGTATGTTTATGGGATGTTTGATTTCAGTTTTACTACCTTAATATTCGATCTCATATATTATGAACCCTTATGGTTTGGGTGACTTTTTGGTTTAAGGGATTAAGTTCTAGCCCATGTTGGTAGGCTTTATCAAAGAATAATGAGGGGTTCTGGTAGAAACAATATGTGAAAAAGTCACAATATGTTGAATCGGTTTCTGGTTTAGCATAAAAGCATATGTGTTTCGACGGTTTTCAACTCTTGCTTGCAATTGTTAAAACCGGTTTTCAACCTTTCTCTGGTAAAGGTTGAGGGTTGTTGTTATTCTTTTATTTATGCATAAGGATGACAACGTGATGATATTTCGATATCAATTATCCCTGGACGAAGATGCAAACATATTGGAGAAGTGGATGCAAAATTTGAGGTAACAATTAACTACAAGAAAATTTGGCTTTAGCGACTATTTTCTTACCAACTACAGTAGGTGGAATTCTTCAGCAACAATTATTTGTAACTAAAAATAACTCTGGTGGGCGGAAATGTCTAACCACTAGTTTTCCAGCAACGATAGTGGGTGGAAGGCTATAGCATGAAGAACCTAACAACCGAAATATCGTATTTGTTGTTATTAGCCTCCAGCCATCATGTTTGGGCAACCAAAACGTACCCTAAAAGGTACATATCTTTTCCCACTCATCTTACCCACGAAACAAACTGTTGGTAGACAACTCAACCAACCATCAAATTATTGGCGTTGTTAATAGCTTTCGACCACGAGAGTCGACAACTACAAAGTACACTAGAATGTAAATACTTCAAGACACCATGTGTAGCCACCAAGTCAATCTTTTGGTAGACACTTGTACCAAAACATTAGTTTGTTGGTGTGGTTAGTAGCTTTCAGCCACCAGGATATGATAACTACCAAGTTTCATGGTTTATTAATTAAGTACGCAAAGATATAAGAGTTTGAAAAGTTTCTTGTTTTGAAACAATTAAAATTTGTCTTGGAGGGTTTATCGCTAGAGCATCTAGATGATATAAATGCATCAGCTGATAAGGTTGATGCATATTTGGTTGATCAAAATGTATACTAAAGATCAATATCTAGAAGTGTAAACCAAAATATGCCTTGTCCTATCTCCGATTAGTTGAAATATTTACACATAAACTCTAAATCTAGGAATAAACCACCGAACCGGTTTTTGTTCTATATCCGGTCGAGTAGAATGTATTTGGTGGTTAATATCTACCAGTGTGAACCAAAATATGCCTTGTTCCATCTCTGATTAATCGAAATATCTATAGCAGAACTCCAAAGTATGCCTAGTTCAATTATTCATTTTTTAGATTCACTCTCGCTCTTCATATTATGTCTAGTTGAAAATTGATAACGATATTATATTCTTATCGTTTTTTTCTATTCTTCTGAACTTATGATTAAATTTGGTGTGTCACATGTAAAAATAAATGTCAATCCATAAAAATATTCTTCTCAAATTATAAGCCCCCTATATAGGTAGGGCTTCACAGCAACCGGGCCAACCGAGAACTGGGCAATTTTGAGCCGAACCGAGACGAAGCGTTCACTCAATGGTCATTGACGACTTATGAAATGAGAACCGGGCTCGGTGCACGGTTTGAGGTTCAAAAAGCGCCAACCCGAACTGATCTAAATCGGCCAAATTATACCCATTGATTTTTAGGTAGTTTAATCTTAACCCTCAATTTGTGTAACCCTAAGTATAAAACATAAACTTCTCCGGCTTTCTTCTTCATTTTTTCGGCCTCTACATCTTCTACTCCTCTAAAGACGTAACCCTAAGTACAACACCACCATTCACCATCGTCTACCCACCGGCCACCATTACCCCCATCACCATTCACAACAATAACAAAGGTTACAAATCATTATATTTGAAGATTCAATTTTTTTTCATTGAATTTGAAACCATAGATTTCAATTCAATGTTGGTCTGAGGTTGACGATTCAATCTCATCGTCGTGTTTGATATATCGCTGCTTCGGTAACGATTCTACTCTCTTTAACTTCCGTTTTAATTTCTTCTTTCCAGGTTTTAAATATGAGTTTACGTTTTGAATGATTTATCACTACAAGAAAAATAGGCATTGACGACGGGTAATCACAATGTTTGCGCCGACGTTGTTGATTAATGGGCTTTCTACAACACTTGATATTCAAAACCATTGTCGAATGGTATGGCCTCCCGATAAAAATTATCACATAAAAAGTAGGGATGGCAATTTGCCCCACCCAAACCCATCCCCGTGAGGATCCGCCCCTATGGGTTAGGGTTTTACCCGTATAAACGGGGAAAGGGGAGGGGTACGGGGAATCCCCGAAAGTAGTGATGCGGGGATGGGGTGGGGATGGGATTCAAGGTCCCCACCCCATACCCGCCCCATACCATAACCTATTATATCTGATCGAGGAACTTTATTGGAAGATAACGAAGAAGATCATGATGAGATGATTAACAAAGAGGAAGATGGTTAATAATGAGGAACTAAGAAGTAAAAAGGACCATAGTACTTAATTGTGGATCAATTGTTTCATTTATTTTTTCAGTTTTAGTTGGTTATTATGAACTTAAAATTTCAAAATGCATTGCTTAGGTTAGTATCATTGTTTGAATTATTATAATTATTTTTAAATTATTATTATTTACAAAATTTTAAATATTTATTGTAATGTTATGGAAACCCATGGGAAACCCATCCCCTACGGGGATTCCCCGTACTATCCCCGCCCATTTTTATGGGAAACGGGTAGGGGATGGGTTTTGGTTTTTCGAACGGATAGGGGATAGGATTCAAGGTCCCCGCCTCATTGCTAATAAAAAAGACGCACATGCGAGTAACACACGTCTGTCATCGAGGCCCTTGATCTCGTTAAGAATTTCCCCGAGATTAGCAGCGCAACATCCCTTGTGAAATAAAACCTAATCGTATCCTGCATTTTACGCCTCTCCGTGGTCTCTCCGCCTCATCCTTTCCTCTTTTCTCCTTCACCATGTCTACCACGCGAGATCCACGCAAAATAGATAAGTTCTATCTTTTTCCCATCAAAACTCGGCAAATACGCATGAAACTTCTTGTAGTGACAATATCTCATGAAGAAGAACAAGAAAAAGGCATGGGAAACTACTAATCTTATCATCAAGTGGGTAATCGAGAGATAGAATTAATGGAGGAAATAAGTACATAACTGGATCCTCTCTGCCTTCATCAAGATCAGCAGGTAAAGTTTGGGTTCTTAAGTTATTTTTTTTCTTGATTTCCTTTTTGATTTCACAGTAGAAATTAATCTCTCTTTATTTTATTTTTTTAATTGTGTTTGTATGATTTTGGGTTTTAATGGCTTACATTAATTTTTGCCGAAATTGGTTTCTAATGGTGTACGTATTTAGTTTTTTTTTTTTTTAATGGGTTTTCATTGGTCATTTTTTATTTCCACCCTTTGAAGTTTAAATGCTATTAGCTAGATGAGATGTACTTCTTCATTTCCAGAATCAGATCTCAAGTATTGATTTCCATAGATCTAATTTTTTGGTCCAAAATATATTAGATGATGTGTTAATGAAGTGGATCTGTTAATTGTATTGACAATTTTAGCAACTCATGGATATATCTCAGTTAATTTTGATTAGTTAGATTTTTTGCAGCATAGCACTGATTTGGTATGAGATATGAACTTACTGTAATCTTTTATGTGATTCCCCTGTCATCACTGTTTCAATTTCCCATCAACTCAATTGTTCGAGTTTCCTAACTAATTGTAATCTTTTATGAGATAACGAAATATTTATATGGAAAATGTGTATTGATGCTTGGATCATCTTGTCATTGGTTTCGTCATGTAATTTTAGAAGCAGAAGATAAGTGTATGGAAATTCGCGGAGGTTCAGAAGCAGTTCCGTCAGTCTAAATCTGGGGCTGATGGTTCCCATTCTCAAGTACCCTTGCCCTCTGGTAGTCCAAGCATTGAATTGGATCTATCCATTAAGCCTCATAAACATCACATGATTACCAAAACTTATCGGCGAGGAAAGGACTTATCGATGGAATAGTAGGTGCTTCTAATAGCATTGTTGAAGGAAGCTCACTCCCTAACAAACCCTCTACTAATTATGTTACTCAGAAGAATAGAAAATAAAGCAATCGTTCTCCCATAGTCAAGCAAGGTTAGCAATCAACAAGACTATCACTGTATTTGCATTCATGTACAACTTTTGTTCATTTTCCCTTTTGGTTGAAGCTGTTATCTTAGCCACTTTTGCCCTGTGCAGACTTATCCAAGCAAGGGAGTCAGGGCTATGTTTTGCCTTTTAATTGGGTATCGCAATGTAAATGGCCAAATAGTTTCACCGCATCGCTTGATGGAAATCCTTAAGGATCGTCATTTGATGAAGCAAACTATTCGGCTAAGAATTCTCAAAATGATAATTGCAACAAAAAACAAGTCAATGCTTTGGGGAAGGAAAGTATTTTTGATACAAACATTAAGTGGAACCGTAAATCTGTAGTTTCTTTAAAATTTTCTTTTTGTTGTCTGTCTTGTTCTCTTTAAGCTCTTCTTCCACCTTAATTTGCACAAATCATTGTTAGGATTTCATCTTCATTATTATGTATGTTTTGCATTTTGTTGGCATCACCATCCTGTGCTAGCAAACCCACAGACAGTTAATTTTTAATTCAATACTAGTTGTTCTCATTAAGTATACACCATGAATGTGTTCTCCCGTAGCTTGTAAAGGTTGGACCGGTGATTTGACTTGAAATGATTATGCAAGTAGTTCCCAAGGGAAAAATAAATAAATGTTAATGCTGCATTTGCTTATTAACTTAAATTTGATATATTTCTACCTCGGTGATAAAATAAATCATCTCTTCACTTCTTGATAAATGCATGTTGGAAGATGTTTTTGAGATAGTTCTTAAAGGCCTCTTCCACATGTATAGTGGAATGATGTATTCCTTAATGTGGGCTGGAAATTGGTTTTTCACTTGTCAACACTCAACACTAATTTTGGTTATGTTTAATTAGTGGATCCACTTTTGGGAGGAAATGAAATAAAGCCTCGAGACAAGTTCGCTCAGAAGGAATTGACGAGGAAAGGTAAGTGACACAGGAAAAGGCTGTGCGCCAGAGCCTTGGTAATTTCCTGACATCCTTCGCTTTGAGGTTCTTTTGACATCAAGTTCAGATGTGTGGTCATTAGTTGTCTGAAGAGTTTATTTGGTGATTGAGTTTCTCGGAAACAGTGCCCGGCGAAGTAGTAGTCCACAATGTGAAACAAGACAATGTCCTTGGTGCAGGTCTACAAAACGAAGTTGGTGAATACAATTGTTTCTTAAATGTGATAAATTAGGTGGAGGTTGTGAAAGCATTCTCTGGAAATTTCCTAATCTTGTATTGATTGTGACAACATCCAATCCTCTACTAACTTATAATTGACACTTCACTATTGAGTATAATATTCTTTTTTGAGTTATATAGGCATTAACACTGTCCAACTTTTCTATTTGATACAGGAAAGAGAAAGGAGGACCAAGATACAGGAGGAGGATGCTTCGAATTCAAGTTGTAAATTTGTAGTACGTAAGAACGTTGGCCTTTTGCTTCCCATGTCCTTATGCAGACCTCCTTTGCAAGGTTGTTCATACTTTGCAGCACGGTCTATGGCAGAAGAAGGTTAACATATTTTATGTCTATACACCTACATCAACTCAAACGTACAGAGGGTCGTGGATGTAGATCTTAAAGACTAAATTGTGATTCTCGATGATACTCGGTATACACCTAGCTCACATAGATCCTTAACAATATCCTTGTAATGGAACTTTGTTAACATTCACTGTACAAATATCATTGTAGGTAGGTGCATCTTACATTTAGTTGTTAAGAATGTAAAGAGTGAATTACAGTGAGGAAGAAAATTTATATATAAAATTTTCATTTTTGATATACTTAAAACAAAAAGTTATAAAAAGTTCTTTGTTCTTTGCCATTGGAAATAGATGATGATGAGCGCCGATTCATATGGTATTTTTTTACTTTTAGATTTAATGCTCTCCGTTTTATTTTTGTCGGTTTTCTTGTACCTTGGACTTTTCCACTTTGCATTGGCTCTCTTACAATGTATTTTATTAAGTAGTATTGTTAGTATCTCTAAGTGTGAAGGTAAACGTTTGATATTTAAGTTAAACTATGTAGGATGTTTCTCCAAACTAAAGACTTCAAGTTAAACTTGTTTGAAGTTGGGAGTTGTGTTAGTGTCTCAAATGGTGATAGTTCGATTCTTATATTAACATGCACCATTGTCAACTAGCGCGTAGTGTATTGTTGTCTATGTGCTTGAGTTCAACTGATTTTAATTCCTTCGTTCTTGTAAGTCAAGACAATGTCTAGTTAACAAATGGACTCCTTGATAACTTGTCTGAATTTTAATTCGAGTTGTAATAAATGGGTCCGGTACATTCATTTGTAGTCTCCTTGATTTATTCATCTTACATATCTTGAGGATGTTGTTAATGTGAGTGAGAATCCTTGCAGGGGTTTAAGCAATGGCTCTTCTTTGTGTCACTTGCCTTATCGAGGAGAAGGGCGTTCTTGTCTCAAACTTGGGGGGTTTGCATGGGTGTTTACAATGTAGAGGTGGATTTGCGTGGCTGTTCCGACTTGCCGTAGTGTATTGTTGTCTATGTGCTTCGAGTTCAACTAATTTTAAATCCTCTGTTCTTGTAAGTCAAGACATTGTCTAGTTAACAAATGGACTCCTTACTAATCTTACATATCTTGAGGAAGTTGTTAATGTGAGTGAGGAATACTTGCAGGGTTCAAGCAGTGGCTCTTGTTGTGTCACTTTCCTTATTGAGGAGAAAGATGTCATCGTCTCTAACTTGGGGGACTGCATGGATGTTACGTGTAGAGTGGTGTGGTGATGCTCTCACGAGGTAGCTTAAAGCTTGACAAGCAGGTGAGCGGCAAAAAATAAAGCGTGGTAGTTTACGGTTTACTCAAACTTTACATCCGGAAGGGCTTTTTTACGTTTTTCGTCATAGTTCTTTTCATGGATTATTGGGAAAATATTTCTTTGAATCATGAGTTAGGTTTTAATGATATTTGAGGAACCTTAAACTTTCAATACATTGAACACCTATCAAATTCTTTCTAGTCCATAAGAACTCTCTTTCATTTTCTCACCTTGATTTGATTATTTTGATTTTGCAGACATTAGAAGACAAAATTCTTTCTAGCTCTTTCATTTTCTCACCTTACTTGATTTGATTATTTTGATTTTTCAGACATTGGAAGACAACTTTGTCAACGTGCTCCAGTTCGGTTTTCGTTGAAGGCGATTTGCCTTTATTGGAGTTATAATAGTGTTTTAACATTGAGGGTGGTTTTATGCCAAGTTTGGGCCCGGTAATTTTGTTTACATTGTCGGTTTCCATGTTTTCCATAAGTTTTCTTAATGTGGTTTTGGTGAGCATCGGTTGCATATGTAAAAACTAGTTTCTACCACAAGCACTCTTTCTCTTTTCCCGATATCTTCCTTATCTGATTGCATATGTTGATCAAAATAAAACCGTTTTATCTGTAGAATTAATTTGCAAGTGGATGTCATGTCATAGCGTAGTCTGATCATTGTTGTTATTGATATTGCTATTGCAGAGACACTTGAGGCCTTCCCAATGAAAACACATACATGCCAAAGGAACAGATGAACTGTCAATAGTGAGAGCTTAGTAAGTACTGATCCAGATATCATGTGTCCTGCTACCCATCCCTAGGTGACATCCTAGTTCTCATGTGTCCTCTATCTTAGTATTTTAGCCAGTTTTTCTTTTTAATATACAGTGATTGTGTTGTACTGATGTGAGTGCACAAATATGTTCCCAGTTTTCTGCTGTCTTATTTGGTTAACCAAAAGAGGTGGATGAATTTTGTAGTTGGATGTTTTGGATACAATATTAATAGTTATTTTCAAAATGCTATCTTTATTTTTGCATTATGGTACTCTTCCTCTAGCCTCGGATTATTGGCCGGATCTTATGTTGGTTGAATTCTTTACCAAACGTCACAACTAACACCGGCTCAAACACTGTACCAACAAAAGTATAGTGGATAGAACTCTTGACCATCGAAACATCGGGTGGTTAGAATCCTTACCCAACATCACCTTGGTTGAACTCTTTACCAACGTCACAACTAAAAACCTAGCTAAAACACTCTATGAACTAAAATTTAGTGGAAACAACTCTCAACCAGCAAAACATCGGGTGGTTAATATCCTTAGCCAACAATATAAAACACCTTCACCAACTGATATTTAGTGAGCTAATCCTTTGCTGAGATGACAACGTTAATAACGGGCCATCTCTACCCACAAGTATTAGTCTTGAACAACAACTATTTTAGCGGGTAAAATATTTCGGCAACAAATGCTTACGTGCTCTACCAACCGTAATCGGTAGTTATTGGAAAATTGTACCGACTAAAACTTCAATCGCTACATTATAGTAGAAAGATATATATTCCGAAAGCATGGGTGATACAACTCTTTAGCAAATAAGGCTTCATCCACAGGGCGTATCTGCTGCCATGTTGGTTGCTAAAGAGCTCCAACCTCCAAAATCGTCACTGTACCAACTGAATCTGACTAGTCGCTAAATCCCAATTTTCTTGTAGTTAATCTTATTAGTTAATTATTTTCCTGTTTAAGAAAAGCTTGATTTTATATCATATATATTTGTTGCTTTAGCTTAACAAAATTTTGGTACAATTGATGTTTATTCCATGATGTGTGTGTGGATGTGTGATTCAATTGGTTCCAATTAAGAAAAACTATTGTTATCTTGCTTTATTGTGTGGTATCAATTGTTTAGGCTTACAAAATTTCGGTACAATTGATTTTGTGTGTGATTCAATTGGTTTCGGTTAAGATAACTATTGTTATCTTGCTTTTGTATGGTATCAATTGTTTAGGCTTACAAAATTTCGGTGCAATTGCGGTGCTTTTAATGTCTATGTTGTTTCAATTGCTTCCGGTTGAGGTGAATAATTATGCAAGTTTATTTATTTTGGTTTGTATGAATTATTTATGGCTTAACGAAATAAAAAGTGTACGGGATGAGTTATTTAGTCCAATTCGATTCCGGATAAGAGAAACTAAATTATCTTAGTTAGACTTATCAAAGTGAGGTTTCGGTTATTCAAGTCTAATCGAATGCCTTAACAAGAAATGCTAGTTAACTAACCTAGTACTTGTCTTGTTTAAAATTGAAAGGTCTAAGTTTATGGATAATTGGAACCTGATGAGAAAAATAGAGTTTATCTTTATTTTGGTCTTATCGAATTAAGCGGTTGTTTTTGAACAATCGGTTTAGCAAATGGACTAAAGTGCTTAGTTGATTTTTGGTTTGCTAAATTAAATTGGAAAAAAAAAATCGGACAATTGTTTCCTTGATAACATATAAAAATAAAACTACTTGTAGTTTCGGTTTTGATATTGGTTATCAGAACATGATGTGTGGAACCCTCGTGCCTAACTCTACATGTTTGCAAGTCTATTTTGAGATTTGTAAGATTCTTTTCGTGTTGTACTTTATTTTTTCGCTTCTTTGTCATTTTTGTGACAAAAATGGGGAGAAATATATGGAGTAAACAGGTGATACTGGCATTTATTTTATATTGATTGGTATCGCTAAGGAAAAGAACATTGGTTCTTGAACGTTTATTTAACGAAAGAGTGGAAGCACAGACTAAGGGGGAGTAACATGTCATATAAATTGGTATAACAAAGACGTGCGGATTGAATATCTACCTATCTTTCTTAGGGGGAGTAATAGCTTTGTTATTATAATGTCAACAACGACATTTTCAAGGATTAAATGTAAGTAGTTTTACTGTGTTGTTGAATCGGGAATCAAGCGGATGTGTAATGAATTCTTGTCACTAAAATTGATCCATATGATGTAAGAGTTTTGTCACTAAAATTGACAAAGGGGGAGATTGTTAGAGCATGGCTCGGTTGAACCCACCAAGCGTTGGTATGTCAAGTTTGGTTATCATATTTTAGTGAATCAAAACTCATGTTAAGAGTCGGTTGATTATGTACTAGAGTCAACTTCGTATAGGTTAGCTTGAAAGTATTAGGATATGAGACATTACAAGTATTGCGAAGTCTTGAAGATGTGAAGAAGCAAGGAGCTACAACGACAACAATCATCCTTCCACTTGAGGTTAGTGATATTTGACTTGATTTGATTGACTAACGGTGGTGGGAAACTAGATAATTGCGGTTTATCTTTTGTTTTCGATTGATTTGATTGACTAACGGTGGTTGAAATCTGACTGCACCTAGTTTGTTTATTCTTGAGAATCTTCTCTTCGGATATAAGATTCACTCAAACTAGTTCAAAGTTTCAACAGGGATCTTTAGACAGTTGTGAGTTCTAAAGACGATCTTGTGATAATCCATTGTTAACAGACTTCGTTCTGTGCGTGATTGATCATAAGAGATTCAAGTGATTGTGTGCAGGTTTTTATTTAAGATTTAAGAAGATTTGAAGACAAAGAAGATATTGAAGATCTGACTTGGGTTTTATTATCTTTGGTGTGCACAATACTTGTTTTGGTAAAAGAGGATCCAATTAATAATCGGTTTATCCTTGTGGTAGATTGGATTGATTAATTGAGTAGATCGACATCAACACAATTCTTTGGATAAAGAGTGTTGTTGGCTTAATCTTAAACGATTACTTCGGTAATTGAACATAAGATAGATCTAAGGACCTGACGAAGGAGTTTATGTTAAGATAAACGGAAGAGCCTTTGTCCGACTCATATCACTTGGTTGAATAGAGTTGATACTAAACATATTTGTTGATCCTTTACTGTTTGGAATACGAACCAAAGGAATTGTTCGAAGTACGTGACTTATTTATAAGTTGGAGGCGTGGGAATACAGAAGGAACTAGGTGAACTATAGGTTTAGTTGCTTGGTCTCAACTATACGAAGTTAGGTGTAATTTTGTGTAGCGGCTTAATCCTGAGAGTATTCAATTCTGTACAAGGTCCCGGGGTTTTTCTGCATTTGTGGTTTCCTTGTTAACAAAATCTTGATGTGTCATTTACTTTATATTTCCGCATTATAATTATTTTATTATAATTAAAGTAAATTATACAAACGTTAATTCCTATTTACTTGATAAGCAATCCTATTGTGTTTGGTTAAGGCCGAACCTTTGTATCAAGTAATACTTCGTTGTTGTATTGTCTCGATCTCGTATCCATAGACGATCACACGAAGTGTGAACCGATTAGTTGTATTATCTCGACTCAGTCCATAGAAAATCACTTTCGGAGAAAGGACTTATAGTTAGGAAAAGTTTTAGCTTGAGGTATATTTGGGTACCCTCTCCTTTTCATACGTGATATCCAAAGGAAGTAGAAACTTTCTCTTTTGTAGCATTTCTCCAACTTCTCAAATTAGGTCCAATCTCCAAAGTCCAATAAAAAGATGTCCACTAAGCCTATATGTGAGAAAAACCCACACCAAAATCTCTGTCCAAAAGTAATCGCAGGAGACCCATAAAAGTGGCCAGAAGTTGGCTGGAAAAGTAGTCGGAGAAGTAGCTCAGGTGACCGGCAAAGTCCACCCGGTCACCGGTCAAACATAACGGTCAGCTGTTAAAACTGGAGGTCAAGTTAACGGACACTAACGGCGTTATTGAGTCAGAGGCTGAGTGATTTGAGTCAGAGTCTAACTCAATAGTTGACTGCAACTGGCCAGAGCTGTTGCAATCTCGCACAGGCTTGAGCTTGTTGTTGCACAATGATTGCGCTTCAGCGGTGCTCTCCAGCCATGATGGTTGATGGTAGGCCCGAAAAGATGTATAAAATGAAGCCTACGGTGATACCGCAAGTGCACGCGATTAATGGTTGTAGCAGGGCACGTGCGGGTCGAACCACGGAGACTTGTGGTGCCCTTATGTGTGATCTATGGCTTTGCCTAGCGAGTTCTATGAAGTATTGTGACAACGAGAGGTATGTAACTCAAATAATTGGTTTTGTCGAAGCGACTGAGATGGAAATGTGACACTAAACTAAGGCAAAGAAGGTTGTAAAGCACTAGGGTGTCGACTTCACCACCTAATCTGAGCTAATTCAGTTCACCTTCAATAACGTTCTCGTCCCTTGTAATGGCAAGGATGCCATTCATCCGAGGGTTTCTATGGACTGACTTACTATCAACTAAGGCAATTAACTAATTCCTAGTATTGGTTGTCTTGTCAAAGTCTGACTAATCACAAATCGATTTCATTACTCGGGTGATCAAACTCATCCTAAAATGGATATCCTAATTGCAATTAGAGTATTTTTCCATAGTACTAATTGTCTTCTCGAGGGCAATTAGTCTAAAGATCAATAATAAGCAACTGAAGTATGAATTGCTACACATTCAATCATAGAAATGCTCGACTACAATGAATACTTGATAGACAATTTGTGAAAGTAATATCTTTGAAGTGTCAAATTAAGTTTATCCTAAACAATCAAGCTCAATCAAGAACAATTATCAACACATGAACTAAAATTAGCAGAGACCATGGGTTTCATCTCAACCCTAGAAAATCAATTTAAAACATAATTAAGATGAAAACAACTACAAATTAACCTAATTGAAGCACTCGGCTAGTCCAGGCATCCCCTTCTACATACACGAGACCACTTCAATTTATACATGCAACATAAAACCCTAACCCTAATTTCAAAAATCGAAATTAAAATTACATTAAACCTCTCACCCACGTCGCTCTGAATCGTTATGCTTTCTGCTCCATCGTCTCTGGGCTTTCCTTGCTTTGGTTTTCTCCCAGTGTGAAATAACCTAATTCTCTCTTTCTCGATCTTAGCTCCTAGGGTGAAGCTATGACAAGAGAGGGAAAGATATTTAGGAGTTGTTGGAGTGTAGTGGTGGTGTGGCTAGTGTCGGAGGTGATGGAGATGGGCTGCTCTGCAACTTTGGTCGGGGAAGAAGATGAAGGTGTTGCGAGAGGTTTTGTCGGGTGAAGGGAAGAAAGAGAAGAAGGAGAGGAGAAATGAGGTGAGTCGAGAGGGTATAGGGTATAGGTCGATCGATGTTGAGCGGGTACAGCGACGGACGATGGGAAGGCCTCGGCGGCGTAGGATGGAGCTGATATTGATCACTTTGTATACCAGCTCCAGCTGTACTACCATCTTACACTATTATTTCTTTAACTTCTGTAGTAGCCCCACTTCTCATTATCTGCACTCTCATTGCAATGAAGCATCAGACCACCTAACATTCATCTAAGCATTTCAGATGCTTCAATCATTATTACAAGACCTAGGCATACATCTAATTTCAGTCACCACCAACTCCAGTCTTGAACAACATCAACTTCAATTCTTGCACTGCGAATTCAGGCCTCGACTCATCAGCATAACCATTTCAATGTTGGATGTAAAAATAGACAACTGCAATTCTGCATTCTGTTGAACTTAAAACCCCGGAAACCACCAGGCCATCATCTGCGATACCATTGCCGCAACTGTAAAAAGCCTAAAACTGACTTTGCATCTTCAACTTCAGTCCATTGTATGTTTCTCTATAACTCCATAGCATGCATCTATAGCATTCACTTCATTCATTCCTTGATCTTCACAGCCTTGCCAACACTTCCCTGTGCAGAGCATTCTGCTCTTGCATTAGCTCTCTTTGTGTCACTCAGCTTCTCTTGGCGTATCGCTGTCAAACTCAAATACTGGCAGCAGCTTCTTGTTCTTCTCATCTTACCCATAGCTGTAGCACACATTTCAGTGTAAAACTCATCGCTGCATTAGTTGCACACTTCCATCCCTGCCTGCAACACATCATCCATTCCATGACTCAAACTCGACCATTTGAAGCTTTATAATCTAGTCCTGCAACGCCAACTTCAATACTGCACCTGCAACCACTTCACAATCTTCAATTCAGACATTCAGTTCTTGGTCTCTGCAATCAGACCACCAGATCAATTGCTTCACAAATCCTGGCACATCTCAGATTCATCACCAACTCACATATAGCTCATTATTCCTTGTAACTCATTCTTCAAAGCTCTCAGGTACTCAATCCCTTGGCATCAACAGATCCAAACCATGGCAGCGACCAATATTTCTCTGTCTTTGTGAAACTATGTACGAACCCCACACAGATTCCATTCTTCTCGGCCATAACCCATGACAACAACATCCTAAAATCCCATTTAAATCTTCATCTTGTTCTTGACAGTAAACTTCTCCATCTTAGAACCCTAATTTCACCCATAAATGGATCTAAACTTCAATCCGAGTTGAACCCATCTTCTCTTAATCGACAAAAATCTATTCTGGTTCTTCTCGATCTGGTTCAAACCCTAACTTCTACTCCACCTCAGATTCAATTTGATCTCCTCTGTTCTGAACTTCGATTCAGCATCAGCTTCACAGCAACAACAATCTCTCTGAATCTTCATTTCCTCTGCCAGCCGCCATTAATTCATCTTCTCTCTGAATTTCTGAATTCGGGTATAGTGAAAGAAGGGAAGGCTAATGATAAGAGAAATCATTGATCCTCTGATTCTTAGGTCTTGTGTTAGAATGGAAGTTGATATTTCCACCCAAGGAAAGTAGATAAGAGGTACCAAAGAATGATAACTTCTTTTCTCAACTCAACAGTCAGTTTTAAGGAACTGACAACTCATTTTCACCTCCCTCGTGCACCTTATCCCGCTCCAAGTATAGCTCCCATGTGAATTGACCTCTTTGCCTTTTACGCTCCAAATGGACGCTTTCTCCTTGTTTTGCTCATAATGACTCCATTGCACCTAATAAACTCAAAAAGCAATCATTAGATACATATTTTACAAGAAAACTCGCAAAGAAAGCATAAACAATAGATAATAATTAAGGTGTTTATAACACCTATCACTCATCATCATGGAAACTCTCTCAAAATGTTTGTTCATTGCTTCAAAAGTTGTTTACAAGATGAATAATGGAGAAACGATACAAGATAGATGTCACAGAAAAGAAACTATACTTAGAAACTATCACAGAATAACATTCGCTAAGGTTACAATATAAGACACTCAAGAGCGACAGTCTTTTAGTTTGGACTGTGCTTCTTCTTCTCTTCTTCTCTGTTGATGGACACAATCACTCTACAACGTTTCTTTTTTCTCCAAACTCTCGATAAGCCTTCTCTAAGTCCCGTATCACATTTATATACTCACAGGACTACCAAAATCCATGTAATAACTCCGGAATCATCCCTATGCTGCCAGCCACGAGAATATATTCTTTCCTTTTTCTTCTCCTGCACGCGTCTGTAGCAGTCCAATTCGCTCCAAATGGTTTATAGAGTCATCCTAGCATGCGCAAACTCACTCCAACTCATGCGAATCTCGTGAATATCTCCATGTATACACAAACTCCTTGTTTTCTTCTCTCCGATGATGTAGCCCAAATTTACCGGTTCTGATGGACTTACCAGTCTTGTTCAATTGAAACAGGCCCGAACCAATCAATTGTAGCGTTTTAATCTCCCTAAAAGTCGTCCAAATACAAAACAGTAATGTCGGGTTCTTCAAAATACATAACTCCCTGAGTTATTCAATATGAATTTCCAGCCAATTCTAATCCAAAACATCGATCAAACCATGCATGTTATGCTTAATCAAGTCGTTTCATGCAGTTTCAGCCACTGAGTTTACTTAAATCTCTTCCAAAACACAAACCCTAATCTTGGAAAAAAGTTGACTTTAGTTGACTTCGTGAAGAAAAAATTATTTCAAAATTAAATTTAAATACAAAATTAAATTAAACTAAAATACGAGTTTACTATTATAACCTCCACTTTCCTAACATTGACCCCTAATTTGAAATGGAGAGGATGAAGTGCCCCATTGATCCTAAACATGGCGCCTAATTTACCACCACCACCATCGCAGGTGCCCTTATCCAAAAACCCATGATTTTTAGGGTGCCTTCTTAATTTTCTCCCAGTTACTTCTTCTCTTGTCAACTAATTGGGTCAAAAAATCCGCACTTTCTGTGTTCATCAATGGGAAACTTTTTTTGGTGATAGGGAATTTATCTGGAAAGAAAGAAAAATCACACAAATGTATTTCTTCAAAAACACCTATATAAACATAAAAACACCATAATAAGTATAAAATCATGCACTAACAATACAAACAAAATTAGTTAAACTTTGGTCATAAACGGTCAGGACATTTCCATTCGTTGACAAATGTTAGACAAAAAATGTGTATATCACATAGACCATTGCAAGCTTATTTCCGCTTCCTTACTTCGCTTTGGCATTGAGCAAAAAGCATGCACTGGTCTTGCTCGAGCCAAGGGTGTATCAGTCAGGCTCATGAGCATCCAAGAAATGTTACTACCCCATCAAGCATGGCAACAATCATCTTGATTAGTGCCTAAATTACATCTTTTAAGTATCAATTTTGTATGCTTTTCTTAGCTATTTCTCTTGTATTTTTGTATGTTACGCTTTGTTTTCATTTTATAGGTGTTTTGGAGTCATGTGACATAAAAGAAGAGAAATAGAAGTTTATTTAGTAGCTTGGCGACATCGGAACTGACGGACTTGAAGCGGACAAGGATGAAAAGCTCTTTTTCGGCGCATACAAGGAGTTACTGAAAAGTGCTCAGGGCAGATCAATAAGCAGCCAACTTATTCCAGCTGAAGACTGCTAAATACATCTAGGCGTTCGCTAAGGGCCACCTGCTTCTACTTTACTTCTTAAAGGTACATAATGGGTCGAGGTTTTCATAACTCAGTTCACATCCCAGCTCAATCCACCTCTGCACCAAGTACCCACTGTCGGCAAACCATGGCTCTAGTATTTGTGCACATATGGCTAGTCGAGAGATTTCATAGGCTAAGGCAAGGAATAACAATTGGTACGGTTTGCGAAAGTTTTGACAGAGTTTACTCATGGAGAAAAGCCAGGGAAGAAGTTCAGTTTACTTCCACTGAAATTGGAGGTGAATAATTCATGAACGGAGGAGATTTAGGAGATGGGTCTGCTGGAATCTGATACAAGGAAGATCGTTAAGAAGATGTAGACAGAGACTTCATCAAGAAAGCAGTCATGAATCTGATACAAAGAATTCACCATTAACGGTGATGGATAGAGGAGATTGGAGAGATGCTCGATACTTTGTTTTATATCTGTGAATGAATATGTTTGAATGTGAATTCTGAGCAGGGACGGAGTCAATCTGTGACATTCCAAGGTACAGCCATTATATGTCCATTGTCAGATTGCAACACGCACATACTGTATTTTTAAAAATGCCTGACTGGCTGAGTGTTGTTCCAGTCTAATTCTCTACAACTACTAGGCATAGTTCCTGTGGCTGCTTATCAAGGGTCGAGAGAACAGTTCGCATCCAACAATGAGATAGAGAAGTTGGCTGAGTTATTGTGCATCTGAAACAGCCGAGAAGAGGAGTTTAGGGTGAGTTCAGTTGGAAGAGTTTTGTGAATATCTCTGTCGAGAACCATCAAGAGGACCGTAGCCTTTGCATTGAGTTTAAAGGGACAATTTTTAGTTGCACCAGGTCCTGTGGTTTGGTCGACTATGGATATGACACGATTCAGAGGTTAGGAGAGACACGGCACAATTGATTAGAGTTTGGTGGAATTTTAGGCTGTAGCTTGAGCAAGAAAACAGGGAAGGACTCAAGTCAGTCTGATTTGAAATTGCAGGAGGAATATAAAGTATAAAAGGGAATGAATGTTGCAGAAGCAAGAATATCATATTATACCCCCTACAGCTGCCGCAACCCTAGTTTCAGCGAGCTTTTGCTCGCTGAAAAACCACCACCATCTGCATAATCATCTCCATCCACCTGCATATCACCTGCATCTCTCCAACCAGTTTATCACCAGCTCCATTCACATCTTCATTACCATCTTGCATACCACCTGCACTTTCCATTAATATCCACATTTTGCATCCACTTGCATCTTCATCCACTAGCATACCATCAACACCAGGTCTTGTCCAAGTCTACAACCATCTACATCACCATCATTTCGCCTCCATCAATCAACTTCCACCAGTTCGCAGCAGGACACCGCATCCGACGAGCACAACACTATCACCAAGCATACAAAGCGGCGGGGAGCACCTGGACGATCTGACCCAAGGCAGCAGCAGTTCGCATACGCCATCGCCACTCCATTATTCAGAAATTGAATTGACAACTCTAAACTCAACTCTCCATTAGGAACGAACCTGCTTGTCCGTATACTACTAGTTAGTGTAAGAGAAGTAAGGAATTTATTTTTGCGAGTTCGACACCTCGTCAAAATTGGCGCCGCTGCTGGTGAGCAGTCGGTAGTTTGAGTTGTTAATTGATTTTCTGTTTTTGGATATTGTTTTTATTTTTTATCTTTTACTAATTTATCTTTTTTAGAATCTTATTTCAGGTACCATCAATCTCTTGCCCGCGTGTGCACAATTGGGAATAAGAGGTAAGTCTCTAAACAAGTTGTGTGCATAAATTTTCAAGATATATTCTTTTGGGAACAACATATATGGTTCACAAGACCAAGCATAATATGGTAATAGTTCTAATTTTCAATCTCACTCTTACAATAACTTCCAACCATATTCCGGATATAATCAAAACCAATCTTTTGGCTATGATGACTATTCGACAAGACCTTGTGATTATTCTCATACATCGCAGCAACCTTTTGGTGGTTATGTAAGTGGACAATCACAAGGATGGGGGGATAGTTGTACTTCTCATACGTTCCAATCTAGTTTCTTGCAGATGCCTAATGAATTCATGGATTTGCGACGTACATGGAACCAGATTAACTCAACTTCCAATGAGCCGAGTTTCGTACCAAGTGAAACATATGATAGTATATTTAGACCTATTCCGGATCGTACTTATGATCTTTCACCCATTCAAAAGGAAGAGACGTGGTCTAAAGAACCTATTGTGAGTAGTAGCGGAAAACATGTTAACATAAAGAAACTCTTCAAACAATATGAGCAGTTGGAAAAAGAGGGACCAACGGAAGAGACTCTTCAAGCAATTTCTAGGGCCATACATATGGAGGTTAACCGCCGTGTGGATAATGGAGAAGAGCCCCAAGAAGAAGATTCCGAGGATGATGAACCCTTGGAAAATGTTGATAATGATGGTGATGCTAGCTCAACTCATGATTCTAATGATCATTCTCTTATTCAAAAGGAAGAAGTTGAGTCTAGAAACACTACCATTATTGATGGTAAGACTTATGTTGTGTATGAGAGCGATGATGATTATGACTTCTTTATGAATAACACCCCTAATTCAGAGATTGTGAATACTTTGAATGAGAAGTCAACTTGTGACGAAGCACATAAGGATTACGACAATTTGTTTGTGAAAGATTCTGATTTCTTTTCCGATGAGGAGGACTTGGATATAGAAAAAACTGATGAAGAATGGCTCATAAAGAGTTTGAAGAGAATTGCGATACTTGTGATGTAGGAGAATCAATGGACTTTTTCAGAAATACCGAGGATCCCTTAATGCGTGAGATTATGCAAGGTTAATCTAACCCTTTACATGAATATTTATCTAATGATGATCCTCCCAAACTTGAAGTAGTTTCTCATAGAGTTGTCAATCCATCTTTTAAGAAACTACCTCATTTGGGGCTGGAATTATGTGCTTCAAAAGTTCTTTCCGAATGTCTTGCTTCAAAGTATCCACCATATGTGTTTGAGTCTAATACCATGCAGGTTTACGTAGAAAAACCAATAGAAGTGCCTTCCACTTATGTTTTGTATACACTTCCGAGTGTAGAAAGGACTAAGTGTGGGGGTGACTCTCGTGGGATGATAGTTTCATTTCCCCCACCATTTGCTAATATTCTTGTGAAGCTTTTGCAATATATGCAGATTGTTTTGTGGATGGATCCTCAAATTTTCAGATTGTTGATATATGGGGAGTCTATTTTGAACGTTACTCGTATGCGTCAATCAAGTGAACAATTCCAATTCTTACTCTTAATCTTTTTGCAATGGTTTGAAACATTGAGGACAATGTTTGATTTAAGTGTGGGGGTAGGGTATAATAAGAAAAAAATTGACTTATACACAAAACTCTAACTTTTAGAGATTTTTGAACAATTTAGAATAAACACTAGCCTTTCTAAGTAGATGGAATTTTTTCTTGACGATGAGGTATATTAGCTGAGTCGGGATTAGATGCCAACTAAATAGCTTGTTTAGTGTTTATCGTCTATTGTTCAGAAATATCTATGAGTTAGGGTATCAGTTTATGTAATTTGTATATATAATTTGTAGAGTTTGATGCATTTAGTTAAAAAAAAATAGAAAAAAAAATGCATGATAAACTTCAAAATTTAGAAACTTGTGCCTTCAGGATGACACTAAACAATATAAGTGAACGGATACATTTTGGTTGCAGGAGTTGAGGAACCCATTAACTTAAAAGACAGAGTTCAGTTGTTAGAAATATGATAGTTGTTACCATATCTCGGAATCGTCACCATATCACCTTCTGTTTTTCTTTTTGCAGACTTTTTGTTTCTCTAAGTGATTTGGTGGGTCACTAACATCGAATTGTTATTACTGCTAGGATGAAATAGAGTGATTGAGTTATTAAACAAAAAAAAAAAGACCAGACCAATTAGACCAACCGGAGTATATTAAAAAAAAATGAAAAAAAAGAAAAAAAAATGATACTTGGATAGCAATATGTGTGTGTGCTCCCTGTCTCCGTCGCCTAAACAAGCGTGGAACGCAGGATCCACGGGAATTACCATGTAATCTGCTGACAAGAAGCATGCGCTTGGATCCAAAAGTTCTAATCATGTTGTCAATTCAAAAATAAAATAAAAAAGTTATTATTATTATTGTTCAATTAATAAATCGACCGCTGGTCCCCTTGTATTTGCCAGTCGAGTTGATCTAGAATTAGGATTATCGACCACTGGTTCCCGTGTATATGCCAGCTGAGTTGATATTAGTATTCAGACCAGTATCTCAATCCATTAGGATTCATAGGTTCATCTTGGCAGTGACCTTCAGACAGATATGGGAAACACCATTCACTTTAGTCAACATCGCAACCATCTATCTCTATATCCATCTTCTTAATCTATCCATGTGTGATTGTGGTTTGTTAGATTCTGAGTATTGTGGTTTGTTCAACTCTCTGAGTAGAGCTTTGTTTACTTATATATGAATTGGATGTGCATCAGGGTATCTCCTCTTGTAGTCATTTTGGATTGTTCATAGATTCTTCACAGGTAGTTGGAAATTGGAGTAAAAGGTTTTGTAGGTATTCCTCTTGTAAACCTTCACGAGACTATAACTCGTCCACTAGGGACACCTAAGGGTTTAAAGGCTTGTTATTTATGCTAAAAGTAACCGTAATCTCGACGAAACGGAGTTGTTGTATTTTAGTTTATTTTTGTTTGCTCGAAGACTAGCAAAGATCAAGTGTGGGGGAATTTGATTAGTGCCTAAATTACATCTTTTGAGTATCAATTTTGTATGCTTTTCTTATCTATTTCTCTTGTATTTTTGTGTGTTATGCTTTGTTTTCATTTTATAGGTGTTTTGGAGTCATGTGACATATAAGAAGAGAAATAGAAGTTTATTTGGTAGCTTGGCGACATCGGAACTGACAGACTTGAAGCAGAGAAGGATGGAAACCTCTTTTTCGGCGCATACAAGGAGTTACTGAAAAGTGCTCAGGACTGATCAATAAGCAGCAAACTTATTCCAGCTGAAGAATGCTAAATACATCCAGGCGTTCTCTAAGGGCCACCTGCTTCTACTTTACTTCTTAAAGGTACATAATGGGTCAAGGTTTTCAAAACTCAGTTCCCATCCTAGCTCAATCCACCTCTGCACCAAGTACCCACTGCCGGAAAACCATGGCTCTAGTATTTGTGCACATATAGCAAGTCGAAAGATTTCGGAGGCTAAGGCAAGGAATAACAATTGGTACAGTTTGCGAAAGTTTTGACAGAGTTTACTCATGGAGAAAAGCCAGGGAAGAAGTTCAGTTTACTGCCACTGAAATTGGAGGTGAATAATTCATGAACGGAGGAGATTTAGGAGATGGGTCTGCTGGAATCTGATACAAGGAAGATCGTTAAGAAGATGTAGACAGAGACTTCATCAAGAAAGCAGTCATGAATCTGATACAAAGACTTCACCATTAACGGTGATGGATAGAGGAGATTGAAGAGATGCTCGAGACTTTGTTTTATATCTGTGAATGAATATGTTTGAATGTGAATTCTGAGCAGGGACGGAGTCGATCTATGACATTCCAAGGTACAACCATTGTATGTCCATCGTCAGATTGCAACACGCACATACTTTTTTGTAAAAATGCCTGACTGGCTGAGTGTTGTGCCAGTATAATTCTCTAGAGCTAATAGGCATAGTTCCTATGGCTGCTTATCAAGGGTCGAGAGAACAGTTCGCATCCAACAATGAGACATAAAAGTTGGCTGAGTTATTGTGCATCTGAAATAGCCGAGAAGAGGAGTTTAGGGTGAGTTCAGTTGGAAGAGTTTTGTGCATATCTCTGCCGAGAACCAGCAAGAGGAGCGTAGCCTTTGCATTAAGTTTAAAGGGACAATTTTTAGTTGCACCAGGTCCTGTGGTTTGGTCGACTATGGATATGACACGATTCAGAGGTTAGGAAAGACATGGCACAATTGATTAGAGTTTGGTGGAATTTTAGGCTGTAGCTTGAGCGAGAAAACAGGGAAGGACTCAAGTCAGTCTGATTCGAAATTGCAGGAGGAATAGAAAGTATAAAAGGGAATGAATGTTGCAGAAGCGAGAATATCATCTTATACCCCCTACAGCTACCGCAACCCTAGTTTCAGCGAGCTTTTGCTCGCTAAACAACCACCACTATCTGCATAATCATCTACATCCACCTGCATATCACCTGCATCTCTCCAACCAGTTTATCACCAGCTCCATTCACATCTCCATTAATATCTTGCATACCACCTGCACTTTCCATTAACATCCACTTGCATCTCCATCCACCAGCATACCATCAGCATCAGGTCTTGTCCAAGTCCACAGCCATCTACATCACCATCAGTTCGCCTCCATCAATCAACTTCCACCAGTTCGCAGCAGGACCTGCATCTGACGAGCACAACACTATCACCAGTATACATGCAGCAGGGAGCACAGACGATACAGACCCAAGGCAGCAGCAGTTCGCATACGCCATCGCCACTCCATTATCAACAGACCATACCTTCGCCAACACCATCATTCCATATCAACTTCAACTGCAGCTGTTTGGTTCTGTATTCCTGGTTTTATCTGCTTATTTGTTTTCCATGAACTCCAGTAGCTAAGCATTATTGATTATGGACGATTTCGACGTCCGGAACATGAACTCAATTTGATATTTAAACTGCCTTGTTATCGTGCAATTTATTTGTTATTGCTTGTTCACTACCGTGCCAAAAGTGTTTATGAATTATTCTTGAATCGTTTAAGTTGAAAATTAAATTGGTTTATGGAAGATTCTAATGCTAGTTGAGACCTCTTTGACCCGTAATTATCTAGAGAATCTTGATACAAGTAGCGATACGTGGATATTGATGATGGGATTTTGTTAAATATTCATGTGTAGAGATTGACACTAGTAGATGAGTCGAGCCTATGTATTTTTCACTAGGAATAGCCTATCTCAAAGAACTTAAAGAATTTGTTTAAGTCACACCTAGAGAGTGTACTTCTAGGAAACTTGCCAAGTAGAATCCGGTAGTCGAGCGCTTCCGTGTCCGGTGAATTAGGAGATTGCGGAGTATTTGAGCGTACCAAATATTCTAGGGTTGTTAGTAATGGGTACTTGCGGAAACATAGATATATCAATTAGATTCACGTTTTGTGACTAAGAAAGACTCCTTGATCATTCTCATCCTCATCGTTTGCATTTATTTGTTTTGTATTAATATTCAGAAATTGAATTGACAACTCTAAACTCAACTCTCCCTTAGGAACGAACCTGCTTTTCCGTATACTACTAGTTAGTGTAAGAGAAGTAAGGAATTTATTTTTGCGAGTTCGACACCTCGTCACATCTCTTGCATCACAATGCCGAGCCAGATGATGGCAACCATATCCGCAATTAGATGATATGGTCGACAAAATGCTGGACCACTAATGTTGCAACTAATTACGGCTTCCAATATAGCCTTCGAAGAAGGGATGAAACACAGATTGTAACTCATAAGTCTTCGAGACAAGCAACTAAAGCCTACTCGTATTGCAAGGACAAGTCCAAGCGTAACCTAGTCAGCTTAGGCCAAATTATCTTTTGAAAATGATAAGCAAAGAATGTGCATCATTGGCCTTTTCTTCATTTTGTACCATGGTGGTGCATCCTTAGTTTCTCAACACCGCAACAATGATGGCTAAGCATCAAAAAGTTCTCTCGAGTAAGTAGTGCGCCATAATGATGCGCGCTTTCTCATCATATAGGCTTTACCGTCTAAGATTTGAATCTTACTAGTGTATCTATGTTATATGCACCTTCAACCAACTACCCCTCCCTATATATATCTTATTGACATTCTTACAACTAAAAATCGGGGATTAGTGGACATGCTTGCTTCACCAACTTGAATGATGATCCATCATGGTGCAACATTGCTCTCGTCCAGTCACCTACTTGAGTGATGCGCCATGATGGTACAACATTTTCCTTGGGCATCCACCACTAACGTGATGCACCATGATAATGTGATATTAACTTTTGTCCAATGTTACCTTCGTAATGCATCATGATGAAGCGATATTGGCCCTTGGACAATATTCCTCTTAGCACACAACATTTTCTTGAGATAACGCTTCATCTCATTCAAATGACGCGTCGGCGCCATAATAAAAAAGCAAGTGCTGCAGAAAGTACAACAATTGTCGAAACAAGTTTATGGACATTTTGTACCTTTAGATTTACGAAACTAAGATTTTATGTTAACAAACTCAATTATAAAAATGTCAGGAGAATCTTTTCTAATCAAGGTACTTGCAAACTCAAAAACTAGGTTCGCGAACTTAAATAAGTTTGGGTTCGGAATTCCCTCCACTAGTTTCGTGAACTCAAACCAAGCCGAGTGCGGGAAGAATTTCTTTGTCTTCAAGTTTGTGAACTTAAAACATAGGTTCACAATCTAATATGTATAAATTTCAAAATAGATTTGTGAACCTATACTTTTGAAACTCATGAGAGAATATTTACTTGATGTTAGTTTCGAAAAAGTGACAAACATGAACTTGATATCGAAAATTCACTAAACTTTAGCCAAACATCTAATCTATGACAATAACCATCTTTTTGCAATTCGATTATTTACTAAAGTCTTTGATTTTTCTATGATAGATAGAATGGAAAACAGTCTGAAAGAAAAATCAAACCTTTTTACTAACCTTTGGTGAATTTCTTCATGTAATCTTCAGTCTTTAATCTTCACGAGTAAGTGGGATGAACCTAAGAGTTTACTACATAATCTAAGCTGGACCGAAGCTAACTTTAGTAGGTTATAGATCGAGAAATAGTTTTAGCATCTAAATTGGATAACATACTTTGCATATCAATGCGTGGAGGTGCAGCTGAGCATTCTCTCTAAAAATATCTCCCTTTTATCAATTTTTATGACAAAACTTTTGAAATACATATGGAATTTTACAAGTTTAACTTTCGGTAAAAACGCCATGATGCTTTCTTGATTTAATGAAAGTTCAACTTTATTATTCTACGGTTCTTCATGTGTTCATTGGGTACAAGTAATTGAATATTCGGCCGTGATAGATAATAACTTTGATATTCCCACCCTTTAAAATTTGCATGGATGACTTTCATTTCGTGTATAGTTGTTATCCCAATGAGTAGTATCGTTTGTCATTTTTAAGCACAATATACTTTTTCAAACTTATAGTGATACTACATATTATTTTGATATATACTCCCTCATAGCCTTTACATGTCAATTTTTGCTAGATGGGACGATCAATACACATATTAATTAACTCCCCCTTAAGATAATGTTTCGCAAAGCCATATGTCATTAGTAGTAAACTATTATTTTTTCTCACCCTTTTTGTCACAAAGTTGACAAAGGTTAAAGAATTGGGTTCCTCGTGAATTAAGTTATTAGGAGAACAATTGACACTAACAATTGTATCATGTCATCAATGATGATTCCACTAAGTTTCACAACTTAATTTCTTTCACCTTAAAGATATTAAAGGGACTTTTATCTCCTAAATTCCACAAACACACTCCCGCCAAAGATATGTTAATTAAGCTCTAGTTCAATTAAGAACTCACCTCCATTTGATGTCATTCTCAAAATTGAACAACAAATGCGATGTTTTTACTAATAAAATGATTTTCTCGGATTTTAACAAATCTCACAAGAAGATATAAGACAAGGATCAATCGTCAAAAGTATTCATCTTTACTTATTCAAGCAAGAACATGAGAGTTATAAGCATAACTTTTGAAGATTATCATGATATTGGCCATAATGAAAAAATGTTAGAATATAAATACCATGGAAAATAATACATAGAAGATCTATTCATGAAGATCAATTATTGTAATTATCTCCAATGAACAATTTAATTAAATAAATTCCATAGACGATAATAGAAAGAAGTAGCTATTGCTAAAAATTTATTATTATATAAATGTTAATTACAAAAAGAATAGTTATAGTTAAAAGAAGAAAGAAAACAAGACATTACTCGATAATGCCTTCAATTATCTTCATTAATGTATTTACTATACGCAACGTATTAAAAACACAATTTGTGATAAAATGTTATCACATATAATTTTTCCAGCAATATGAATCTTTTTATTTTGCTTAAATATTTTTTTTCCGCATATAATGTTATTATGTATTTTTTGGTAAACATCTTTTAAAAACAATTGTCTCTCATTTCAAATAATCCATATAAAAATAAATATCAATTTCAAATGTTGTTTATTCTCTAAATCACAAGAAACGAATATCGCAATTCTTTTTATATATTATATAAAGATAAATTTTCATAGGAGCGTAAAAGTAGAATGTTGTTTCGTAAAAAATATTACACATCCTTACATTTAGTGATATGTATTACAATAATATATAAGAATGTGGGTAAGAATATGCTTCAAAATTTGTGTGTGCAAACACTAATAATATATATATGGGCCTTTTATCTTATAATTATACCATGACTGCAAATATCCATCTTGAAACTTCAAAAATCTCAACAAAATCTAAAAATCTAAACCAATACACTCAACATAAAAACAAAGGAAAAAAATATAGACCCAACATAAAAACAGATGGGAAAAGATGTAAAGAGTTACCGCTTACCAAGATGAAGGTGCTGGTGCTTGAGAAAGAAGGTTTAGTTGTTGTGCAGATCAGAGTCTTGTGGAGAGAAAAAAAAGAGAAATTGAACTTGATGTGATTAACTTTTTTTTTTTGAAGCAAAGGAAATGCAGAAGAGCTCAAGTGAAGTAAAGTAAAGGAAACTGAGAAGGTAAGATATTAAACCACACAGTAAAACACTTTTATTTACATTAAAATTCAAAACTACCACCCAACTACCTAGTTTAAAGTACATCATTGCCTGGCTATTTAAACATAACGTAGAAGTATACATATGCATTATATTTTGTTTACGAGATGAAGATTCTTCTTCGTCATTTGAATCATCCATCTTGAATTACAATAATCTCAAAATCTTCATCGTCATTTGAATCATCCATCTTGAATTACAATAATCTCAAAAATCTTGGTTTTTTTCACTTCTTACTCATCTCAAAAACCATAACTCTCTCACAAAAAAACTGATGTTTCAACTAATATACTGCTGTCGATCTTCTTCAAACCTTCTTCACCATGTTGCTTTTCCATACTACTTATGTTAATCTTCTTCAAACCTCCTTCTTCATCAAGTTGATTTTTCGTACAACTGCTATCAAACTTCTTCAAACCTCCTTCTTCATGTTGATTTTTTGTACTACTGTTGTCAATCAAACCTTCTTCATCATGTTGATTTTCCATACTACTGCTGTCAATATTCTTCAAACCTCCTTCATCATGTTGATTTTCCAACGACTGTTGGTTTTTTGGGCTACAAGAAAAAGAAAAAACGATAATCCTAAACAGGTACAGAAGACGAAAACATCTAATACATGGAAGGATCCAAACACAGATACCCTAAAAATCAATGTTGATGCAACATGGATTTTAGAGTTAGTATCAGCCAGTTATGCTCTAATATTGAGAAATGATGTAGAAAACTGTGAAGGAGGAAGAGCAGGGAAATCAACATACACAGACCCACAAGAGGCAGAAGTTGTATGAGTGTTGCAAGAAACAAGATGGGCCAAAGAGAAGCAATTGAAAATTTCAGCATACAGTCAAACCTCGATAAACGAATGTTCATAAATGAATAACCTCGCCAAATGAATAATTTTCTCTGGTCCCGACTTGGGCCAAGGTGATAAATGAATAACCTCGCTTAATGCATTAATGAATAAAAAAAATTGAATCCTTAAAGGCCCTATAGAAATATAAACGAATAATCACTAAATTCCATATAAAAAAATATATATAAGAATAAAACAAAATACATAATCAGTAAATTTTACATAAAAATATATGTAGAAATAAACTCAAAAAAATTCATCTATGGTTAAATGTATTTTTTTCCACCCAAACCAAAATGCATCGCATCCTTAATTTTATGCAATGCTTGCACAATTTTTGGAATATTTTGCTTGTGTTGTATCAAGTAATTTTTTAAAGTGACAATCACTTGAAAGGCATCTTGAGATGAAACATTTGGTACGATGCTACTATCATCTAGTTCAGTATCATTTTCGTCATTCATTACTGACTCAGTAAATTCTCCGTCTGTTGGAGATTCCATGACTGCATCATTCTCGTTAAGATAGTTTAAAACATGTTCCACGTCCATGACATTTCTATAACGTAAATCAAAAATGACACCAGTCCATCCTTGGATATCTGCTTCTAATTGACCATTTTCTAGTTCTGAATATCTATATTTTCGAACCAAATCTTACAATGACGGAAATAGTTTGAAATTGGTTTTTACCTCTAGCTACATTTTTACATCTTCTTTTTATACAATTTAACCTGTTAATTAAGAAAATATTGTCTAAATGAATAAATATTTTATCGATAAATAAATAACCCCGCTAAACGAATATTTTTTCTTGGTCTCGAGGCCATTCATTTATCGAGGTTTGACTGTAGAAGGGGATTGTAAAAGTATTTTCAACTTCTTTCATGGTCGAAATTCAGACATTTCCTGACGTGCCAAAGCCTGTCTCAATGAGACAACAAGAATAGCTTATCTTTGTAATAATTTTTTGGGATTTTATTTTGTTCCTAGATTAGGAAACCCAGTGACGGATATCTTAGTCAAATTTGCTAGACCTTTGAATTCAATTGTAGAATGGGAAACCTCTCCTCCCATTTGTAGCTCAAAGCAACTCCTAGTAAATAAATCTAATATTTGGAACTCTCATCATCTCAGATTAGATGGCTCCACATGTATGAGAGACTCATTCGGAGCCTTAATTCTTTTGAAAGAAATATCTTACTTACAATATATACATATATACTTACAACAAAAATTTTTTTTATATATATCTTACTTACAAAAACACAAAAAAAAAAAGTTGTTTTGGAGTTTGATTTAACTACTGCTTCGCTTTTGTTTCAGAGAATTTCTTTTTTCTTTTTTCTTTTTTGCTAGCCGACTTAAGTGTCATGGCCAGGGAACTAGTATTGTTTTGCCGGATCTTTTATATTTATTCCTCTGTTTCTCGGCGCATCTCTCTACAGTGGTATGAGTCATGAGTGGCAGGGCCGTCTTAAGGTGCAAGCGAGCTAGGCGGCCGCCCAAAAAAAAAGTTTTGTTTATAAGTCTATTGTAACAGTCGTAAGTGTTACTAAATAATTTTGTCACATTTATTAATGTAACATACGCTTGTGACAATTATAGTTGTTACAAACTATTTTGTTACAGCTATAAGTATCACTAATTATCTATTGGTTGTGGATTTTTGAATATTTAGACCAAATTGAAAGTTTTGCAACCGGGAATCTAACCTATAAAGGCTGGGGGGGGGATCGACGGCCTTCGGCCGCCAAGCTAAATGAAAATTATCGTTTTAATAGTATAAATTGATCTCACAAACTAAAATTTTGCCTACATTGTTGACTTCATATCACATAAAAGGCCTCAAAATTCAAGTTCGCCTAAAACATCCCGAAACTGTAAGACGGCCCTGATGAGAGGTTACTTCATGCTTCTCTCTAAATTAAAGTAACAATTTTATCTTTTATGTCCATCAATAAAAAGTTTGTTTTGTTCTTAGATAGTTTGATCTTTGACCAGTACGTAAAAGTGTAGGTACTTATCTGTTTGGTTTTTTTTTTCTTTTTTTATCGATCAAAAGGAATTGTATTAAGAAGCATACAAGATGTGCGCGAGAGAGAATACACCAAAAAGAGGGGAAAACAACCCCAACCAAAACAAAAGAGTTCAAGGGTAGACAAAATGTAGCAAAGACCTTTTGACTAACCTCAGAAACTAAACAACCATTGTTACTTGTGAACTAAAACAAGAGCGCAAGATACATTTAAGTAGTATTTTCATCAACCTCTTCCACATTTAAACCCTTGTGATTTTTCGCCACACCACCAAACATTTCCTAACGATTTGCTTTCGAAGATGGAAAGCTTAACCCCATTATACAACCAAACTCCATGAGATTACCCGCTGAAATTTGCCGGGACTAGTAAGAGATTTCGAAGAGCATTTCTTTTTTTTGTTCTTAACGTCCTATTTTGGATGGGACTTGTCGCTTTAGACTTCTTGCACACCTGCTAGTAGAGGTGTAAATTGGGACGGGCCAGCACGTTTATGGCACAGCACGTTAAAATTCGAGCACAGCACGTGACCGGCCCAGCACGGGCACAACACGTTTGTTTAATGTGTTGTGCTGTGCCAGACAAAATAGGCACACGGCCCAGACAAAGACAAAGACGCGAAGAAAGCACGCCACGTCATGCGTAAAATACTACACAATACATCACATTTGATGCATATTTCACAAAAAAAATCACTGTATTAACCAATTTCTGACATTTTATCTTCGGTATGCTAATTTATTTCTATAATAATACATGTACTAACTAAAATATCTCAAAAATATTTATTTTAGAGAACATAAAATAAGCGTGCTAGCACAGCACAACACAACACGGCACAACACGTTTATTTTTCTGGCACAACACAGCACGGCACGCCATTTAGCACAGCACAGCACGTCTGAATCTCCAAGACACCCAGCCCAAAGACGCGTAGCACGTGACTTCGTGGGCTGGGCTGTGCCGGGCCGGCACGTTTTACACCTCTACCTGCTAGGACACTTCTCTGTTTGTTAGCATCTGAATCTTGATTCAAGTCTGAGGTGTCTGTGAGTTTGACTGATACAGGTGGTATTTGTAAGCACTTATTCCATACAGCTTGATATCTATGAACGAAGGTGTATCGACTCTACTGCCCTATAATATATATAGGGCCCCCTATCTAGAGCGCTCATCTATATTTACAATTTACTTATTACTTCTGAAAATGACACTCAACTGCTTTATGTAAGCCGTTTGAATTCTTCAAAGCTTGCAAGTGTGAAATGTGTAATCATGTGAGGCAAGACCGTTTGAGAAAAAGAAATTGGATGGAACGCGATGTTGCAAATAAATGCCCTTTAAATTCCAAAATCTAAATTGGAAATGTGTAATGGAACTCGATGTGCGACGTAAAACAGGCTTATAAATTCCATAATCTACATTCCGACTTTACGACCTGACCAAATATCAAAATGGTATCTCAGTTATTTTGTAACTCCAAACTTGTAGCAGACCCACAGTGTTTGCTGCATGGCTAATAACCGTTTTGGTAGGCGAAAAACTCCCCCTTGCTCAAATTGGAAATTGGTCCGACTTAAATCAACCGGAAGACCTGGATTTGGACAGTTCCTCTGACAGGAACAAATGTTTGGTTCTTATTCATTTATAATGAGTTATCTTTCTTATTATCTCCTCTCTTTTTTTCGTAGTTGATTTTCGTTTCCTATATATTACTCTCAAATCTCCACGATTGATATAGGCTGATACCAAATTGTTAGGGGCTGATACCTTTTCATATAGGATAAAAAAGTCTTAAGCAATCCCGACCGTTGGATTAGCTAAATGGTATCAGCCCCCAATAATTCCGGTATCAGCCCTTATCAATCATGCAAATCTCGGCCATTTTTGTTCCTATGTCCCCACAAGGCTACTAAAGTTCCTATTACACCAGAACGTCTCTAGTTCCAATTTTCTGAGATGAGATTTCACAACTCTTGCCAGAATTTTTCAACAGAATTCCATGTTGTTTTTTGTTAAAAAATATTTTTCAGAGGAGAATAATGACTACATTACATGTATTTATTTTTTAATAATTTAAGATGAAAATGATCAATGCAAATCAATTTGTCATACATATTAATCACCTAGTTGTCATACATATTAATCCTGAGAGGAAGAGTGCCATAAGGCTTGAAGCCTTTAACGGTAGAAATCTGGTGACGCATTGTTTCAAAGTAGCGTGTTGATGAGAATCTCCGTACCTGACTAAGGCTAAACACTAAACATGGTCCAAACCTCAGTCTAAACAAAGGATACTAGGTGGTCAATTTTTTTTTTATTTTGATAAGACTAGGTAGCTAGTCTGTACTATGTAGTCAACTTGGTCCCCTACAAAAGCCAGTATTTCGCAAATGTTGCTTCTATAAATGTGAATAATTTGTCTGGTAACCTCAAATGGCATGAATAGCAGTCTTTTGGCACTTGCGGAAACAAGGTGCTCTTTAAATTTTGAGAATGTACAAGTGAACAATGAAGCACTCATGGTAAGAAGGATTAAGTCCGCCTATAATTACAATATGCTATGTCGAGTTTAACTTTGATATGATGCATCATTTTTATTGGAAAAATTGGGTTGCAATAGAAGATGAAATAACACAGGAAGAGATTGTTGTACTCCAAACTTTTAAGGCTCATACGATTTCTTTTAGACAATTATTTCTACCCTCCCAATAAATTGGCGATTACAACAGGTATGTGAAATAATGCCTTCAGGATACAATGAAAGCCCTACAACGGAAATTGAATTCAAGGTTTGTAACCCTTGATCCAATCAAGAACACATGTGAATCAAGACTTATGATGATGCTTTAGAAAGAAAGAGAGAAAACAGAAAAAAGGTTTTTTCCGATATGATATAAACGAGTATTGGGAGATGCTATTTATAGGGGTTTTCGCATCTGTTGGGAATATGTTTCTCTTCACGAAACGATGAGTCTCTTCATCATCAGACATTAATGGCGTATGTTGGATTTGAAGATTCTGGATACGCCCCACAGGACCCCCCTTTGGATAGCGCAGTTGAAAATATTCCAACAATTTTTTCAAGAAACTGTTTATACATGATTGGGACTTATTTTGCTTGATGTTGCAAGTACACACCGTGAAATTAGATGATGGGCAACTAAAGCTTAAAATGTAGAACAAGCAAAAGAGATGCAGTAAAGTGGACCTATTGCAATTTGACTCGAGGATAGTTATGATTTTCTCTTTTTTTTTGTTGATCGGTAAAGAAGAATTGATTGATCAAAAAAGGAGAGGGCACAAAAGGTTTGTACCACCCTCAAATTTACAAAGAGAGAAAAGAAAAGAAAAAGAGAGGAATTACAGACAACTCCCAAATTACATGTGCTCAAAATAAAGCTTAGGACAATTAGTCATAACATCTCCAAAACTAGGATTTTCTAAATTTTTAAACACCAAGCACCAAGTGAAAAGCTGGTATTTAATATTGTGTTGAACAACAACTGCAGAACTGGTTTTGCTGCTGAATGCTCTTGCATTTCTCTCCTTCCAAATGCACCATAGAATGGCTACAGAAATCATGCTACATATGAAGTATTGTTGCTTGTCTAGCAAGCTGATATTCCAGGAGAACAACATTGTAATGATATTGTCAGGCATTGTGAACTGCCACTGTAGTTTTTCCTTGAAATGATCCCAAATATTTACTGGAAAATCACAGTGCAGGAAGAGATGATTGGCAAATTCAATATGAGAGCAAAACAAACAGTTTTGAGGGACTTCCATTTTTCTCCTTGTTAACATATCCCTAGTTGGTAGACGGCTATAAGCAATGTTCCAAAGAAAGAAAGAGATCTTAGGAGGGAACTTATGACCCCAAATATACTTGAAGATGTAACTTGAATCTTGATCCACAGAATCTTGAAGAAGTGAATCATAAGTAGACTTCACAGTAAATAAATTTTTCTTCTCTAAATTCCAACCAATTTCATTATCCATTGATGTATTGATAGAAACTTTTGTAAGACACCTTTGTAGTTCAGCCAGCTCATTTCTTCTTACATCATTCAGTCTTCTAAGTAACATGAGATTCCAAGTTTGGCTGTCTTGTATGTAAATATCAGAGATACATTTGGTTTTAACTCTAGAAATTGCATATAAATTTGGAAATTTCAGACTTAGAGGAGCATCAAAAAACCAATTGTCCATCCAAAACCCATCCTCTGCTACGAGTCAACTTTAAATTTCACATGATTTCTGAAAATGGAAGTGCAGTTTAGAATACCTTTCCACACAGACTTGCCATAAGTCATTCTTGAGGCCTTTGAAAACCAATTTAGTGGATATGTCCCAAATTTCTCAGCTATAATTTGTCTCCAAAGCACTTCTTTTTCTGTAGCAAATCTCCAATGCCATTTAGTTAATAAAGCCTTGTTCATTTTTTGAAGACTTTTGATGCCTAAGCCTCCAAATTTTCTTATTTTATTAAGTGTTGGCCATTTAACTAAGTGAACCTTTTTTTCCCCTTTGTTGTCACTCCACAAGTAATTTCTCATTATTCTTTACAACATTTTAGCCACAGAAGCTGGCATGACAAATAATGACATGTAATATACTGGTAAACTGGCAAGTACACTATTGATCAGTGTCATTTTACCTGCTCTGCTGAGAACTGTTCTTTGCCAACCTGGTAACCTTCTAGCAAAACTATCAACCACCTTATCCCATTTAGCCACTCCCCCACTTCTATCACCCAGAGGTAACCCCAAATAAGTTGTGGGAAGAACTCCAGAGTAACAACCCAGAATAGAAGAAAATTGACTAAGATCACCATCAAAAGCGACACCAAAAATCTTACTCTTGGCAAAATTGATCTTTAAGCTAGTGAGCTGCTCAAAAGAAAGAAGAATCAGTCTCAAATTATTTACCTGATTAATGTCTGCATCAAGGAAAATAAGAATGTCATCTGCAAATTGCAAATGACTTATAATCTTTCCTCTTGTTGTAGCTTAAAAACCAGAAATAAGCCCCTCTTCTTGTGCTCTCTGAATCATAAAAGATAAGGCTTCTCCAACTAAAAGAAACAAAAAAGGAGATAGGGGATCTCCTTGTCTAATCCTTTTTTTGGAAGTAAAGAAACTTGTAGCAGAACCATTCACAAGAACTGAGTATTTTACAAATTCAACACAGCATCTAACCCATTTCTTCAATTATCTCCAAAACCCATAAGGCCAAGAATTTCATCTAAGAAGTCCCAATTTACATGATCAAAGGCTTTTTCAAAGTCCACCTTAATCATAATGCCTTCCCTTCCACTTCTTTCTCTAGAATCAATTAATTCATTTGCTACTAGAACGCCATCCAAGATTTGCCTCTTTTTGATGAAAGCAGTTTGATGAGAAGAAATGATATCTGGAAGAACTTCTTTAAATCTATTTGCCAAAACTTTAGAAATAATCTTATAAATGCCATGCACCAAAATAATTGGTCTTAAGTCCTTGATTTCTTCAATAGTGTCCTTCTTTGGAATCAAAGCAATGAAGGTGTTTTTCAGCCTCCAATCCAAAAAATTCTTCTCCTGCAATTCTTTGAAAACTGCCATAATATCATTTTTGAGAATATCCCAGCAGAGTACATAGAAAATTACTGGAAATCCATCCGGGCCTGGTGCCTTTGATTGTCCAAGTTTTTTCATAATGACTAAACACTCTTCTTGATAACTTGACTTCAAGAGTTGCTCTCATTTCTTCTGTGATTCATTTGAAGTGCATATAATCCATTGAGACGGTTCTACTTGATTGAGTCATAAAGATACCTTTGAAAAAATCAACAATGCCCTCCTTTATTTCATTTTGGTCCATGGTCATTTCATCTCGACTTTAATAGCCCCTATAAAACTTTTCCTTCTTATGTCGAAGCTAGCCTTTGTGAAAAATTTAGTATTAGCATCTTGATTTTGTATATAAGTAACTCTAGCTCTGGATCTCCACTTTTACGCTTTTAAAATTGTTAAGCTACAATTTTTTTAAAATTGTTAGCATGTGAAAGAATTTTTTGGATTGGATTGGAGGCTGGCCACTTTCCATCTTAGGGATGGTGGGCTAGGCCTTTATACCATGGAAGACTCAGCTCACTATTGTTTTATCGCATCTTGGGCTCAGACTAAGAACTTGCAAGATAACATTTTGAGAAAAACTTTTATAACTGGTACTAGCCTCATTTTCCAGTGTGCGCTTGACAACTATATACAAATTTGTGGCTCCCTCCCTTCCTCCTTCAGCATCGGTGATACTACCCCCAATCTAATGAGTACCTTGGTAGTTCCTTACTTCGATGTTGTTAAGAAAGAGATGCCGACAAAGTATTCCATGTATGAGCGTGACTTGTTTCTCTAGGAGTGTAATAAAATCAAGCATGCACAAGACTATCTTTTAGCCATTCCTATTAGTGGTTTGAATCAAAACATAGGGCCGCTCCAGTTTGCCTCTGTGTTATGCTACCGAATGGGTATCCCACTTTTTAAAGAGGGTAGTGCATGTCCTTGTTGTAAAGGGGGGATGGATATATATGGTGACCATGCATTACATTGTGCCAAAGAAGTTGGATTGAAGTTTTGCCATGATTTCATGCATGATACCTTGGCAGATGCTTGTTACAGAGCGAATGTGCCTGCTAGAAAGGAGGTGTCCGTGGGCTTGTTGGCTGATGATGGTTTGGCCTTTAGACCGGCAGATATAATGGTTTATGGTTGGAACAATGGTCAAGATACTTGTTTTGATATTACTGGTGTCTCTTCCTTTGCTGGTTGTGGTGCGCTTGTGCCTGGCCGTGCTATCTCTAATGCAGTTACCCGGAAACACAAAAAATATTATGATAAATGCAGAGCTCAGGGTTACGATTTAGGGGTTTTGGAATTTACAACTCTTGGAGAGTTAGGCGAAGATTTTGTTGCTTTCCTGAAGAGACTCCGATCTTGTATAGCTACAATATTCTTGTCTTGCTTGAAGTCTTGTATTCCATTGCTCCTCAGTTAAACCATTGTTGGCATTCTCCTCAGCATCCAAAGAAACAAATGTGTCTTCTAACTCTTCAATTCTTCTATCCAGCTCACCAAATTCTTGTTTACTCCAAAGCTTTAAAATTGGCTTCAGTAACTGCAATTTTTTGCAAATAGAAAAACTAGCTCCACCTGAAACAACAAAAGAAGACCAAGTAGTACTGATAAAAGTTACAAAATTAGGATGAGAAAACCAGTAAGACTCACATCTAAATGGACCTGGACCTGTTTTCACACCTTCACAGATGAGGGCAATAGAATTATGATCATAGAAAGGTCTTGATAAAGCTTGTTGCACAACTCTTGGAAATTGCAGCTCCTAATCTAGAGAAATTAAGATTTTGTCTAGTCTACTTCTTATACTTTGGACTTGATTATTTTTCCAAGTAAAAGTAGCTCCAATAAGAGGCAAGTCAACTAATTCATGTCTGGCAATAAAATTGTTGAATCTTCTCATACCAGCTGAGTTCTCACCTCCTGAGGACCTTTCATGAGAAAATATGATTTCATTGAAGTCTCCTCCAATGACCCAAGGTAATAACCAATAGCTTCTAACTTCTTCAATTTCTCTCCAGAACAACTTCAATTCACTAGTGTTATTTGCATTTGGTGCATAAATACTAGTGATAACCCACTCAAAATTAAAATCAAGCATCTGACATCTTAAAGTAATTGAGTAATGTCCTACCAGAGAATCCAATACTCTAATTTTAGAATCATCCCAGCAGCATAAAATTCCCCCTGAACTGCCTTCTGAGGGTGCATCTAACCATTGAACACTTCTATTTCCCCAAATTTGCCAAACTAACAAATTTACGGGAGTATGGATCAGGATATTAAACTTATTTTTAATATCTAATTTCGGCAATGCTATTTGGCTCGCTAATATCCACCTCCCTATTCTCCTCCCTACGATCTAAACCCCACATTCGGGGAATGGTGAACCCCACCTGAACCTGAATGCGGATCTCGATATGGATGTGAGGCTTAGATTATAGGGAGAGGGAGCCGAATAGCATTTCCGAAATTTTAATAGTTATGATATTAAAAAGAACTTTTCTGGATTTGGACGGGTCCTCTGACAGTATGGAGCAGGATGGTTCTTCTTATAAATTTAAGAGTATCTTTCTTATCAACTCCTCCACTTTTCTCTGAATTTCATTTTTTTGTTGTAGTTAATAATAATAACGTAATAAATATATATTACTGTTAATAATAACAGTAATAAATATTTCTACAGAGGAAAATAATCATCATATTATGTACTGTAGTGGGGAAATGACAATCTGATCTGACACGGAAAAGTCCCAAACTGCAGAAAAGTGGGAAGGGGGGCTGAAAGCCTAAAACTATAGCCGCTATATTTAGGTAGCTGTTTGTCGAGTCTTATTTGCTTCCTCCGTCCGCCCCAGTTAAAGCCTTTAAACTTTTCCTCCCTAAATATTCAAGGCAATACAAAATCTACATTGTGACTTTCTACTATTTGGCCTAATATATACGGAAAATGTTTGGTGTACCGAAAAGGTGCACAGTGATTTTGCTGTGAGAGAAAAAAAAAGCTGGTGGACCTCACCTTTTACCCCACCCCTTCAAATCTCCCCCAGGGATGCCCTAATAGCCCTTAGATTTCTTCACGGTGCACATCGCGGGACACACCTTCGGTGTGTGTATCATGGATGAATATATACCCTCCTCCCGACTTGTCAGTACGATCCAAATCAAAATCCCGACCCATTTTTTTTGTTGCATGGCAGACTAGGCGAAAATTTTCCCCTGGATCAATATTTTCCCGGTTGTTGAATTGTACTTTGCAACCTAGAATTCAGTTTTTTAAGGCCAAAAAATCGCCTCGGTTATCAATATTTGTCTCATGGTAGACATGTGACCAAAATATATCTCGTGTCCTCTTAATATTTGTCAAGGATATGGAAGACTAGTATTAGAGCGATGTTAACAACTTGCGCATAATGTGGGATTGCCAATTGAGTCATGTGTGATTACATTACATATACATGTACTGTGGTTTTGATAATTTTAATTATTTTGATGATGAATATGATCAATGCGAAAAAAAATTTATTTTGATGCAAGAACTTCATAAATCCTTGGCTTCACGGTAATGCACAAAATCAAGCAAACATGATTTTGAAGCTTTATTAAGGTCCCAAACCGAAAAGAATGCCAGAAGTTATAAAAACTCGAGAGCCAAGAAAAGTGAAAGGTGGGGCCCAACGCCTAAACTACTGTTGACCTTGCCCTTGACCTTGAATCTTATTCTTAGAGCATCTCCAATGGATTAAGGTGTGTATCCTACATGGATGGTGCATGTAGACATCCTTTTGAAATGTAAACTAAAAAATTCCCTATAATTTAGGAACTTGAGAAAAATTATCTACGATAACGTTTTGTAATCCATTTATATTTATCCTAATTTGTTGAAATATTTTCTTTTTTTTTATTTTTTATTTTGTGTTGGTTTAACTTTAATTTGATTGGTTAAGATGTGTGACTAGGATTTATCACATCCTCCATGAGAACCTCTGAAACCAGAGGATGAACTAGAGGATGGAGTCCAATTTTGTGCAAACTCCTTTAAAGAGTGTGCACATAACAAAACCATCTTATTAGATGGTTTAAAACAAACTTTATCTAATTAATTTAGATTATTTTCTTTTATTTTAATTTAAATGCAAATGAAAAACAATCCATATTACAAAGAAAACAAGGTGATATTTAGAAAAAAATATTCATGCAGAAGGCGGGCCATTAAAGTGACTTATGGCTCTGGTGGATGTTTTGACATTTTGGACTAGTTATAGTTCTCAAGAAATTTTGCGTTTGGAAACTACTAGCACATATTTTATATGTAAGGGCTCACCACCCCTTGTAATAATGCTAGCGAATGTACATCAAAAGGACTTGATGGTTATTGCATGTTTAATAGGATCAATGCAGATTATCCTATACCTCATGGTCTCGCATAGGCTATCATCAAAGGTTACTGATGATGTCTAAGGCAAGGTTATTGATACACATATTTTTGTCTGATATAATCTCAATTGTATATATTAATAGTGCTCAATTTTGTACTTATTTTGGGTTTTTGTTTCTTTGTAGGTGTTTTTGGAGAAATGAGCTTTTGTGGAGAAAGTTGCTCGAAAGTGGTATTTGAACCTCCAAGGCACCCGAAAGATGTACTACATGCACCTCGGAAGTGTGTTGGAGACGCTCCGGAAAAGTTATTTTTACACCCCGGAGGAGTTGTTATCTACACCCAAGGTTTGGATAAGGGACACCCAAATGATAAGGGGCACCCACTGCTATTCACACACAAGCAGCTATTAGGGGAAGGTCATCTTCTCCAATTCAAATTTTGAATTAGGCGGGAAAGTTTGTGCAGCAAAGTTAGATTTAGGGTTTGATTTTTCGGCAAGTTTTGAAGAGATTCAATCTCAGAATTTTGGTGGGATGGACTTCTTGGAGCATAACAGGGTTGGTAAGAGTGATTAGATCGATCTAATTGGGTTGTATAATCGAGCTAGATCAAAACAAAGAGTTACAGAGTGCGAACTTCCCTGAATTGGATTTGGATGAAATTTTCTCGTGGATTATCATTGGACCAAGTTGGTTCGGGCCTGCTTTGATGAGACAACGAAGGTATTTGGTTTGAAAACGTAAAAAGAGGAAGGTTTGATGCATTCACAATAATACATGGAAGAGGTTTGTTCGGGATTTTATTGGATATAAATATGGAGATTACGTGTAATTTGAGGGAAGATATTCTCTGAAGATTTCATTTTATCGATAACGGAGAAGGTTGGGAAGTTTTATCAATCAAAGACGCGTACAAAAGATTTCCATAAGAGAAATAAAAGGAATTTTTCCGTGACTTGCAAGGGAGGAATAGTGAAGATTTTCTATACCTATTGGCTATATAAAGGGGTAGTTTTGGAGCATTAACGATCGGCTGCTGAAGCGATTACTGCGGCGGCGGCGGCGAGGAAGAAGGAGAAGAAGAAGTTGCAGACGACAAAGCAAAACTGTCGTTCTCAAGAACAGAGAGTCGGTTATTTTACCGCACAATACAAGTATCGTTGTTCATCTGTAATTGCGAAAGGCCTTTAGTGACTAGGTCTGACTCTCTGAAAAAGGCTTTTTCCACTGTTTCTTGTAAAAGTCAATTCTTTCTCGTATATTTCTTCAATAAAAACACTTTTTGAGCTATGGATTATTATTTTGAGCGAGTGTTTGATATCATAAGCTAAACCCCAACACTGGGATAATGGAGGAAGATGGATTTCGTCTGTGTGGTAATTAAATTAATTCTTTATTTACTTTTTGCACGGATTTTTATTGATTTATGATTTCTATTAATTATTTGTGACCTTGTTTGATAACGCATGCTTAGTTCTAGGTAATTTTGATGCTTCATGCTTACAATATACAACTAATGTTTTATGGAATCTACCTTTGGCAAATAAATAAAGTTTTTATTTGAGCGATAATTGCCTAGATTAATTTCTGAATCACTTGAATATGGAAAACAGTGAAATCCTGAGTCCCAGTAAATTCTTCATCTCGTCAACTTTTGTATATGTATTTTCTTTGAGATAGTCTTCCGGTCGTTAGGGGGGGACATGAAAAAGTATTTTCCTAGGGCTATAGGGAATGTCTGGTGTATTCTCATTTTGTCTGATATAGACTCCTATACTCCACAAATGGAAATGTGAAATGAAAAAGGATTATCGATTTTCAGAACACTGATATCGCTAAACTGACGAGATCATACATACGAACTGCAAACGTGCATGTAAGGATATGTACCTTAAACTGAGGTGTTACAACTACACTTGGTGGAAGTATGGTTGAGTCCGTAGCTCCATAAAGGAAGATGGAGAGACCACTATGTTCAATTAGTGCTCACCTAGAACGGAAGTAAGTGAATTGGTCACATCCTTGTTATATCATATGAAATCATCTCATAAGATTGTCTCTAAATATGTCCATGAATCAAACTGGAGGACGCTCTGAAATTTTAAATGATTCTAGAGAACAATGAAATCCTAATGGGTTATGAGAATGCACATGAGTCAATGGAAGGATCATGTGTGCACAGTGATTATATAATTCATAAATAGAGTAGAGCACAACCATGCTTTATTTTGATTAGTGTCAAAAAAGAGAGCATATTTGGCCTTTGCAATCCAGGTAGAACTTTTTTCTTTAACAAATATACAGGTGTTTGGTGTGGTAGTGCTAACCAACTAAGTGTAAAGCATGTGGGACGTATATGGTTATTTGTCACAACGTGTGGTGAGAAGAACGAGGTCTTAAAGTATAAACACTAACATTATGGCATGAGGTTTCTCACAAACCCCTGGATCACTTACTCCTTTGAACATCATAATGTTATGTTAATTAGTTTGCTTGGTAGTTTCATATCTCTCTCGGAGATTTAGACTCAAAGACATTTGCAAAAGTGCATGATAGCCTTTTGCTTCCCAAATAAAATGACTCTAACCACGGAGTGTGTTTGCAACTACATCGGAACACTCACTTATTGATTGAAACAATCAGGCGGATGTGGTATACCCGTCTAAGTGACAATTTGATTGGGAAGGGATAAACATAAAAGGTTTTGTGCCATGATCATTAACTAAGTTCCTGATTCAAAATTGTATCTATTTATGTCGATGGTATGGACATGATAAGTACTCTTAATGGAATAAGAGATCTTACAAGCTACTTAAAATCCGAATTTGAGATGAAAATCCTGGGAAATCTCGATCTTATCTATGTTCTAAACTAGAAAACCGAGCTTGTGGTATATTTCACCAGTTTGCATATGTCCATTATTAGGCAATTTAACAAGGACGTGCATCCTGCCAGCACTCCCTTGATTGGTCGAGTTTAAAATGTACATGAATGACCATTTCGTCTAAAAGAATATGACGAAGATGTGCTGGGAGATGAAATTTCCCTAATTTAGTGCAATAGACGCATTATTGTACTTAGATATTGTACGCTCGACAAAATACAACATCCTCACTTGAACTTATTATCTAAATACATCTCAGCGCCAACGCAATGTCATTGGAATGGTATATGGAATGTAACATGTGTTACTTTATCCCTACAAAGACATGAAAAGATTTGCTAACGAAACTGCAATTCGAATAGTTGTTGATTATGGAGGAAAAATAAGCTACATTCCCATGGAAGTAATCATGGGGAGACGTGGAAGGAAAAATAAGCTAAACATTACCTAAATTCACTTTCATAAAGATCATGACTAAATGAATTGTCCAGAAACTCCCTTGAATGAAAACAGGAGAAGATGACGACATCAGGGGGAGGATCAAAGGATATGATGTCGACATATTTTACTTTAAAATATGAAGGTTTGTTGTGCTCTTTTTACCTTCGATCGAGATCATTTTTTCCTACAGGGTTTTTGTTACTCGGTAAGGTTTTTAGCGAAACAATGATAACAACACTAGGTATATGTTGAACTTGAAGACCTAAAAGATGCGTTGATATTACTAAAACATCTGAATCATAGAAATGATACACGATGGTCTGTTAACCGTATAAGTTTTATAATCAACAACAATGGTACGGTGCCTTCCAAACACTTTAAGTCAGCCAAGTAAAGTCTGATGAAAATATGGCAGACTTATTAACTATGTCCCCATGTGAAAAGTACAGGACTAAGGAAAGTGTCCGAACTCTGTTGATTGCGCATGACTAAATAAATTTTCCGATCCCCATAAATGCATAAGACTAAAGAAATCGTTTGGCATCAGGGGGAGCATTTAACAGTATGTTGAACTTTTTTTTTCCTCGGCGAGATTACTTTTTGCCATAGGGGTTTGTTACTCGTCAAGATTTTTAATGAGGCAACAACCAAGCACCTGGAATATGATTTTCCAAGGTTATTCTTTTCCCCACGGGGTTTTTCTGAGTTGTGAAGCAACAAGAGAAGTGAACTTAAAGGAAGTAACTTTACGTGGACTTATCGCGTTGTACTCTTTTCCCTGCATCAAGATTTTGTCCCACTGGGTTTTTCCTTGTCAAGGTTTTTAACGAGGCAACATATGCGAGTCCAATTCTGCTCCAAGTCTTCTCAAATATTGTGCTCTTTTTTCGTAGTTCAGGTTTTTCCATCTTTGGATTTTCTGACAAGATTTTAATGATAAGGCAATTAACTTAGACACAATGTTCATTGAGGAGAGTACTACATATGATGAACTATATGTAAACCTTATAATATATACTTAACATGTGAAGCACTACATGTGAAGAACTACGCGAGGTTTTGTCCCACTACTGGGTTTTTCTTTAATTTACCAAGAAGCATCAAAGGAGTATTATTTGAACCGCACAAGGGGGAGTGTTGTAGGGTTTAATACCCATGCATGTGCAACAAATATTGGTATAATGTCTGCATGGCATTCACTACTATGTAACCACCTATTTAGTTTGCATGTATGCATTAGAAACTCTAATGTACGTAATGAATACCCTCTCTATTTAGCCTATAAATAGAGCCATAATCTATGTACGAAAGGTGTATCCATTAATAAGAGCTTCCTTTATCTTTCTCTCAATTTATCTTTGTATTAACTTTAGTTTATCTACAACAAAGATATCATTATCTCTATTTTATTTTTAGAGAAAAATCACTTTGTTGTTTGATGGATGGTTTCTTGTAAGGAATAAAAACTGATGGTTCGTTATGAATGGTTTCTTATAAGAAATGCATTCAACCATTGAATAAAACCATATCTATTTTTTCTCATCTTGTTTGAATTGATGGATAAAATCCAATATCAATGGTTTGTATATTTTACTAAAATATTTTCGACCAAAATTGAGTCGTTTTAATCATTGCATACATGAAACCTATTTTTGGTTGACGAATGGTTTCTTATAAATAAATAGAAACCATACACATAAATCGCACGATCTACGTCCGACGAACAAAGATATCAAACTTAATTGATCATAGGTTTACGAAACATGCATGCGATTAATTATCCTAAAAGGTAATCAAGTCCGCGATGACACAAAATTTGGTGATTATAGTTTCTTTTAGTAGTATGGAATAGTGAATAAAAAATATCAATCACATCGTATTAGAAAAAAACTATTAGCAATGTATTGTATAATGTGGAAATCACATGTTTATGCCTCTGATATACATCACGATATTGTATCTTTTTCTCATTAAGTTTTGTATAACATCAATCAAAGAGTTAAATCAAAATAGCACATATAAATAAAATAATTGGTAATACTTGATGTACTCAACAAAACTTCTAACTTTTTAGATGATTTTCGAATGAGCAACGGATAATATAATATTAATGTGATAAATGTGATCAAAGAAAAGTAAATTACATATTTTACCTTGCAACTGATGGTTCTCCATGTTCTTTCTCTGCAAGATCATTTTCCTTCAAATCTCTGTCCACAATATTTTCAATTTTCTCCATTTTTTTTTTTATTTTGTTGTTCTTCCTTCTCTACATCCTTCATCTTCAACTCTTTTGCTTCATCTTCTTCCTTCTCCCCTGTGTTGTCTTTATTTTCTTTGTCCACGATGTTTTCAGTTGTCTCCAAAGAAATTTCTTCATTTTCCTATTCCTTCATCTTCAACTCTTCTGCTTCATCTTCAACCTTCTCCGCTTTGTTGTCTTCATTTTCTTTGTCCACAGTTGTATCCATCTTGTTCTTATCTTGATGCATTGTTGTTGATCTTTGATCTTATTGGGTAGAAGTTGTTCTATAAGTTTCTCTCTGGTTTTGTTCTTTAAGTTTCTCTCTGGTATTCAGCTACTTATTAAAATATAGAGTGAGTTTTCGGATCCTAAAAGAGATTTGGTTTCAAAATGACATTGACGTGTTGTGATACTTCTCTGCACTTATTTCATAAAACTTGATGTCTTGCAAGTTGGGAACTTGGAAGGAGTTGAGGAATGATTATTATTGACTCTACTGCCCCTATCTATCTATTTAGTATTTACTTATTTCTTTCGAAAGTGACACTCCACTGCTCTTGTAGCCGTTTGAACTTTGAATGCCAATATGGATTACAACTTGCAAGTGTGAATGTATTTTGATTTTAACTAACTAACTAGCAGTGAAATATGGTGGGAACTATGTGAAGCATTAGCTACAGTAAAACTTCGATAATTTAATATACTTGGGACTGCCAAATTCTATCAATTTAGCGAAGTATTAATTTATCGATAAATTAATAAGTTATTAATATTTCGAAGCATACCAAATTTAGACCTCAAGAATAAGTTTGTAAAACAATTTCTATAATAAGATTTCGAAAATAAGTGTGTAGAACAATTTTCCTATAATAGCAAGTATTTAAAGATTTTATTCAAATCAAATTATTTACTAATTATTTTATGACATAATATCAAATAATATATTGCATATTATGTGTGTAAATATAAAAACTTTGATGTTAAAATTAAAACAATAAGAAAAACAACACAAGAAAATCATTGCGGAACTTCTTAACATATTACAAAAAATTAGAAATGAAGTCCAATATTATACAAATGTGAACAAGAAACAAATAATTTTGGATTCTTATTTTAATAAAGCACCATATGTAGTGATACTACACCGATTATTAATTTATATATTAGTTGGGACTTATTGGAAGCTCAAAATTTTTATTATCTTATAAATTTAGCGGGGTTATTAATTTAGTACACTGGCCAAGTCGGGACTGGCAAAAAAATATTATTTTAGCGAAGTTATTAATTTATCGCGGATTAAATTAACGAAGTTTTACTGTACTTGAGAAAAGGAAATTGTATGACCACATTTAACGTGGAAAAGTTTGACGATCTCGTGTCCTTAACCCTAAATATATGCTCTGTAATACATATTGTCAATGTACATTTCATCATATCCGTCTACTGTGCTGCTCTTTTTAATACAAAGAGTAGCGATAGTGAGATACATGGTGGAGGATGACAGGATTGCCAATGTCTAAAGCATTGGCTTAAGGAAGCGAATTATGCCAACACATGAGCCACTTTCTCGGCATTTCTCTTCACAAAGCAATGTCATATCTGCCTGTAGACTTCTAATCTTGAAAACTTGCCATCTGATCTTTCCCAGAATGGCATCGTGTTCTCTCTTTAATATGCTAACCAACTGTTTTGCATCACTCTCTATAATTCTCTTAGTCATATTTTCCTTTTTGGCAAAGCTCCACCCCGAGTGTAAATTAATGGTGACTACGAAAGTTATATGCTGGTTATAGGCTTGGCACCATTTTCTTGGCAGATGTGGTGGACCTACATCTTGTTTGGGACTTAACCCTCAACTAATATCATCAATTCAATGTCCATAATATACCAACTTCAAACTATACAGTAACATTTATAGATTGAATCAATAAATTTTAGAGAATTTTTTTTAATGAGAATGCTATAACAAAGTTAAAAATGAAAATGCGGGGGTCTAACAACCATACCCGATAATTTGTTTGGCAATCTGAGAGGACATACTCTAATACACTTTCTAGAGAATAAACTAGACAGTCATACTCAATCTAGAATAAAGTACATCAAAGAGTATAATATCTCGAACTCTTAATTCAATCCGCAATCAGCAAATAGAAATCTGCGAGCCTGATTGAATATAAGAGGAGTTACTTGAACGGTACCAAAGACCAATGTTCAAGTGTCAATCAATGTAAATCAACAACCAAGGTTGGATATTCTAATTGATTGATCTTAACGCACAACCTGTGATATTTCAATTATATAACAAAATATAATGCGGAAAATAAATAACACGGACACCGGAATTTTGTTAACAAGGAAACCGCAAATGCAGAAAAAACCCGGGACCTAGTCCAGATTGAACACCACATTGTATTAAGCCGCAACAGACTCTATCCGACTACCAATTAACTTCGGAATGGACTGTAGTTGAACCCTAATCAATCTCACACTGATTCAAGGTATAGTTGCGCTCTTTACATCTCTGATTGATTCACTTAGTTGATCTCACCCACAACTAAGTGTTGCTACGACCAAAAGTTGAAGACTTGATAAGACAAATTTGTCTCACACAGAAAAATCTATAGGATTGAATAAATCTGTCTCCCACAGAAATACCCAAGAGTTTTTGTTCCGTCTTTTGATAAATCAAGGTGAACAAGAACCAATTGATCACCCGAACTTATATTCCTGAAGAACAACCTAGAATTATCAATCACCTCACAATAATCTTAATCGACTAGCGAAAGAAGATATTGTGGAATCACAAACGATGAGATGAAGATGTTTGTGATTACTTTTCTATCTTGCCTATCGGAGATATAAAATCTCGAGCCAATTATTTCAATTGTACTCAACACGATAGAAACAGTAAGATCATATCACGCAACTACAAAGATAATAGTTGGGTCTGGCTTCACGATCCCAATGAAGTCTTTCAAGTCGTTAACCTACAGGGTCTCGAGAAGAAACCTAAGGTTAAAGGAGAATCGACTCTAGTTATGCAACTAGTAGCACACAGGAGGTGTGGGGATTAGGTTTCCCAGTTGCTAGAGTTCTCCTTTATATAGTTTTCAAATCAGGGTTTGCAATCCAAGTTACCTTGGTAACAAAGCATTCAATATTCACCGTTAGATGAAAAACCTGATTCAACCAAGCTAATATTTTTCAACTGTTAGATCGAACTTAGCTTGTTACACACAAATGAAATGTACCCTCATTTAGGTTTATGTAACCGTACCTAAACATGTACACCATGTTGGTTCACAAATATTTAACCGAGGTTAGCTTATGATTACTCTCATATCAACCATATTCATCTTAACCATAACTAGTTCAAATGACTCAAATGAAACTAGTTAAAGACTTGTTCAATTGCTATATTCTCATAGAATTATACAAGAACACAATTCAAGCGAAATCGATTTGATTCACTCGAATCAATACATGAACATTATAGCCACGGTTTGCAAAGATTGCATTCCTTATTGATAAATGCTTAGGTTCATGTACAACCGATTTTAGAAAGTAACACACTTAAGTATGCGTACGGTTGTGCGTACTTAAGTAACCGATTTGAGTTTGTTTTAGTTTTCAAACTCAGCAGAAATTCACGGACGTGAACTTTCCGCCAGTACGCGTACGGGTACGCGTACTTTAGGTAACCAGATGAGTTTGGTTTTTTTTATTTCAAACTCAGCAGAAATTCGCGGATGTGAACTTCCGCCAGTATGTGCACGTGTACGCATACTTACTCAATCTCCTACAACCTTTTTGTATACACACAAGTTTGTGTTATAGCATGGCTCGGTTGCTTCTTCTCATGACTTATACCCACAAGTATGTGTTAGAAGAATCCCTTAGCCATGCAGGAGGTAGCTTAGGGTCCTTATTTTCCAGCAACATTCTTTGTATCCTTCATTGCTTCTTCTCATGACTTATACCCTTTGTACTCGCAGGTATTCAGGAGCAGCTGGTGGGCGCGAATGCCAAGATCAATCGTCTTGAGGGTCAAGTATCTTAGTTGGAGATATCTCGCCAGTTTGATTCTGCTGCAAAGTTCAAGGCTGAGGCGCTCCAGCAAGCTAATGATCAGCTTAGTGCTCATGTGATAGAGCTTAATCAGAAATAAACCTCTGATCTGGCGGCTCAGGCCTCCCAAATGAAGGTTCAATTCGAGAAGTCGGCCATTGATTATATCAATGACGCCTTTGCGAAAGTTGAACGTCAGGCTGAAGGAGTGGTCTTTCCTTGTCTTCCTTACCCTTGATTTTGTTGTTTCTTGCTTCGTTTAAACAATCTCCTTGTTGTATTATGCCTTCAGCTAAGGCATCTTTTTTCGCTTTGGTGTCTCTTTTCTTTGAAACAATGCTTCGTGATGTTTTGAACCTATGTTATCTGCAACTTTTAAGACACGTCAATCATATTTTGGTAACATTATTACTTTACCTATGTTATTGCATGAATATTTTGTTTGTACACGTATTGTGTCTAATTGATCGCACATTCAAGTCATCACAAGGTGTTCAGGTATGTTTAACCTTGGGTGGAACATTCATCGCCCTACCTAAGTATCCTTTGGCCAGAAGGTACCGTGGTAGTGAAGGTCCCTACGTGGGCAATAGTTTTCCTGTAACCCTACGCGTTCAGCTCGAAGACTGCTTTACTTCGACAAGGTATCTCTATAGGGGATATCTTACTTTTTCTTATTGCCTCATGAAGGGAGATATTGCCCCGAGGATCCGAGTATTGACATATGCGCAGTTATGTCTTGCCTTGTCTCATCGTCAATGTTAGAGCGTGGCTCGGTTGAACCCACCAAGAGTTGGTATGTCAAGTTTGGTTGTCATATTTTAGTGAATCAAAACTCATGTTAAGAGTCGCTTGATTATGTACTAGAGTTAAACTTCGTATAGTTTAGCTTGAAAGTATTAGGATATGAGACATTACAAGTACTGCGAAGACTTGAAGATGTGAAGAAGCAAGGAGCTACAACGACAACAATCAACTTTCAACTTGAGGTTAGTGATATTTGACTTGAACTGTTTCATTCCCTAATGTATCTTTCAAGTCGTGCATATTGAAAACATAACTGCGAAGCATATTTGAACTCTAGATAGACATAGTATTAAGGAATGCTATTGTGATTATGTATGTGTATGAGGTGAGGATTTCATCCTAGGGAACAATGTTTACATTTGTTCTAAGGAAGTAAGTTCATAAACTTGTTTGTGAACCGAAAAGGAAATTGCCAGGTTTTATTGGTTTTGTTATTCATTGCATATCTTATGAACAACTAATATGTGTGATAGAGTATAACCGCTCACAACTTGTTGTGTTCTTGGTAGAACTGTTCACAAAGGCCTGACTTATGTATTGGTATAACTTTTATTAGTAAAACCGATCTTAAGTAATCACTTGTGGTATGATCGGATTTTGTATGTCTGACCTTGTAAGGGAAAGGGAACCGATCCTTGTAATGGAAATGGAACCGATCCTTGTAAGGGAAAGGGAACCGATCCTAGTAAGGGAAAGGGAACCGATCCTAGTAAGGGTGCGGACATCAAAGGGAACCGATCCTTGTATGGGATGCAGTAAGGTTTATAGCAGAAAGGGGAACCGATCCTATGGACATGTGCAACACATATAAGTTAGATACAATATATATGTGGGGAACCAATCCTAGTACCTAGTCAACCGAACTTTTTGGAAGCTAGTGTGACTATGCACAATACTCACATGGAGGTAGAACCGAAACTTATTTTGGTAGAACCGTAAACCCATGATTGTGATTGAATGTTGGTTTGATCAATCACATAGTTTTTGAAAGTCAGATGAACCAATTCTAAACTTGTTTGGAAGTGTGGAAAATCGGTTTCAAGGTTGTAAGTGTGAAAGAGAACTTACAAAGTTAAGATGTCGACAAACTTTGAACACGTGCTGTGAATGTTTATTTCTATAATTGTTCAAAAATATTCCTTAACGGCTAAGGGAAGAGAATCCCAGGATCGAAACATAAGTAAGTTAAGAATATTTTAATTAAGGTTATTAATTTCATTTTGTAGGGAAATTACAGAATATGTAATATGCATTTATTAATTAGATTTTCCGAGAGATTTCGATCGTTATTTTTGGACAGAGCATTTCCAGGAATTATGAAAACCGAATATGTGCTTTTATGAATATCTTGATAATATTTTTGGTTTTGGAAATTCCTTGGTGTCCAAACTTCATTGTCTATAAATACACGAAGTTTGCCTTTCTAGAAAACTAATCCTTCCTAACAACAAATTTACTCTTTTGTTGTTGTTACTGGTGTAGCCGCCTATTCGGATAGGAGAGTAACCTAATTAGGCGAAATATCTTACGGACGCTCAATTTAAAGTCTTCTTTGGGATTGAGAAGCTCTAGCGCGACCCGTTGGTGGGAACTAGATAATTGCGGTTTATCTTTGTTTTCGATTGATTTGATTAACTAACGGTGGTTGAAATCTGATTGCACCTAGTTTGTTTATTCTTGAGAATCTTCTCTTCTGATATAAGATTCACTCAAACTAGTAGTTTGTTTATTCGTCTGATTCCTCTCACGGGATTTCCCACGATTGTTTTTGGTGTCAACCTAGCATCACTCGTTTGTGTACGTATGAATCTGACAGATACAGGTCCCAAAGCTAAGCTACTCCACGGTAAAAGTGAAAAGGTAAGAAAAGTGAAAAGGTGGGCCCTATGCCTAATCTTAGGTTGTTGTTTTGCCGGATTTTTCCTTGTTCTTCCTTCACGGTACATCTTTTTACAATGATCAAAATCACGAGAGGCCGCTTACATCTTTTTCCTTGGTTTGTCCCAAATTTATATTTTTTTATTATCCTGACTAGTTTGAGCCTTTGAGGCCTTGAAGAACTATAAGTCTATCATTTTTTTTATCCCAATTTATACAAGGTTATGTGGTGTCTATTTTGAACAAAGATGCCAATTTAGCCTCAAATTAACCACAATCTTAAGTTCAAGAACAAACTAGCCATCGAAGAAAATGTCTTCTAGGTCCAAACCTAACCAGGTTTTTGATCCACACTACTAGAAGGGTGGTTTTGTTCCGTATAGTTTGATCTTTGACTAGACGCGTGGCACATACTGGTGGACTTTTTCATATATTCAAAGTGCATGTCATCGTGAGCAGAAGAGATTTGCTTTCACAAGTACAGTAGAACCTCTATATAAGAATATCCTGGGGACCACAAGAAATTATTCTTATAAGGAGGTTATTCTTATATAGAGGTCTACCTTGAAACGATCAATAAAATTTGTTATATATGTATCTAGGAGAAAACATAATTGCACACAACAAACATCACAATGCACCTAGGAAATACAAATATTACTTAAATTTTGTTTAGTTTCACATGTATGATACTTAGACAATACCTAGGAAAACATAAATTTTGTTTAGTTTCACATGTGAAATTTGTTTCGTTTCACATGTATTAGTCAAATATACGAAGCTTGCAATGTAACACAATCCACACAAAATTCAACAATGATATGGAAAATTGAAAAATAAAATCATATGATTAGAGTTATTTGAATGAGTCGTACAAAAAAAAACACATCACACCCGCTGAAAAGTAAAAGGATTTTTCAAATTGGTTAACTGAATCTTTTCGTCTTAAACTTTGATGTACGATATGACTTATATTATCTATATAATATTGCGAATTATTCTTATATGGAGGTAAGTTCCTTAAGACGGGACCGGAAAAAATTATGACTTATTCCAATATGGAGTTTATTCTTAAATATAACTGGCTCAAATCGGGACCAAATTTTTTTATTCATTTATGGAGGTTATTCCTATATGGAGTATTCTTATATAGAGGTTCTATTGTACTACATCATTAACGTGTTGGAATACATGTACTTTTTTGCACTTGACACTCACTCCACTGCTTTTTTGTTAGCCGTTTGAAGTTTTGAAATTGTGGGAATTTACGATCTTAGGGTGAAAAGTTGATAACCAAACCAACTTTAGGGAAATAACAATCATATGAAGCTAGGGTCTTTTGAGAATAAGAAATTGTATATTATCCGTTGCAACCTGCGCACAATATCTGTCATTGAATGCACTACAGGGAGAGGGAGGAGGGCCAAATAAGGGCAGAGATTTGGTGGCGCATGGTTTCAGAGTAGCATTTTGAGAGGACTCCGTACCTGACAGAGGCTAAAATGTAAAACATGGTCCAGACCTCAGTCTAAACAAAGGATACGAGGTAGGTAGTCAACTTGGTCCCTACAAATGGCAGATGCAAAAGGCAAGTGGTCCGTTACAAAAGCCAGTATCTATCACCAAGTACGAACTACAGTATATCTTCTTTAAAGTAATACTCGATAATATAATATTCTCGTTAAAATAATAAAATTTCCTGATCCCGACTCAGACCCTTAGTGCTAAAATAATAAATTCGATAATATCATAAATAATACATTTCAAAAGTTCCCCTTAATGATTATTAGGTCCAAATAATATATAAAATAATAATGCTACTAGAAAGATAAAAAATTAATTTCATACATATTAAAATTTCCCAAAATATGATTTAATATTGGTTTCTTTTTCTTTAAAATTCAAATCAAGTTGTAGTTCATCCCCAATAATTAAATAATGCAATCAACGTGCCGAGGCCACATTGTTATATCTTGCAACAAGAAGTAATTTTGAAATGTCATTAATACTTGGAGTGCCTGTATTTGCATTGCAATTAGTCAATATTATAATGACTTTACAAAATTAGTCGATATTTTACTTAACCTACAAGTATTATTCAACCTCCAAGCTAGGAATTAATTTTTTAAATAATTATATATTATTGAATTATAAAATAATAATTTATTATATTATCGTTAATATAATATTCCTTTAAAATAATAATTTTTTTTGGTCCCAAGCCTATTATTTTATAGAAATTATACTATAGTACTTTTTTTGTTAAAACTCTTGCACAAGGTGTAGCCATGGCCCATGAGTGTTATCTAATGGGTGGACCCAAACGTAAATTGAAGTTACGGTTGACCGTGAAGAAATAATCGAGAGCGTTATGCTCATTTTGGTAAATGGACTAGAAATCATTTCGGAAAATGGGTCATTTGTCTAAAAAATTTTAAAACATGGTTCAAATGGACATAGGTAATCAAAAATTATTATGGGTGAAATGGACACAAAAAAAAGAGTTTCTACCGTAGCAATGATGAATGAGTGTTATCTAATGGATTCATCCTGGCTTAAACTTAAAAAAAAACATAGCGAAAATTATTATGAATGAAAAAAAATAGCAATGATGATGCATCCCGATGTAAATTAAAAATAAGAAAAAGAATTTGAAAATGGGCGGGATGAAACTGGTTACATCCTGGCTATTTTTATATTTTTGTTCATTTAAACAGTATCAAAATCTAAATGTCTTTTTCACCCAAAAATTATTGATTTTGGTCTTTTTAACCAATTTTGTGAAATCATTTTGCAAATGTTGCTTCTGTAAATGTGAATTTGTCTGGTACTCAAGTGGCATGAACAACAGTCTTTTGGCACTTGCGGAAACAAGGTGCTCTTTAATTTTTGAGAAATTGCAAATGAATAAAGCAAGCATATGAAGAAGGGTTAAGTCCATCTATTATGACTTTATGCAGTTCTCAACTACTAGTACTTCGCAGAGTTATGTTAACAACCTGCCAATTACATGTGGAGCTTGCCGATTGAGCCTTATATCAAGCTTAACTTTAATTTGATGCATCATTATTTAAATTAATAAAAAAATGGTTATGCAGGATTGGGACTGATTTACAAGTAATCTGCATTACTTTTGTAGAGGAACAAAATGGAGTCCAATTAGCCATTATAAGGTAAATTCGGAAAACATATTGGGTATTTGGAAACCAAAACATCTAAATTCAGCTGGTAAAGCTGTTATGTCTCAAACTATTCTAGAAACATTAGCTTCACACCATATGGCAGTATTTCCTATGCCGAAGGACCTTACCAGGAAAATGGATTCCTAACAGATGTGATTCTGGTGGAATCAAGGTCACAAATCTACGGGTTTAATTCTTAGAAAATGGGACTATGTTACGATTTCCAGAAAATTTGGTGGTTTGAATTTTAAAAAAATCTGACATATTGAACATTGTTTTGCTTGTTAGGTTAGTTTGGAGGATGCTAAAGCAGCTTGATGTTCCTCGGATATAATCCTAAGACATAAATACTTCATGAACCTTGATCCACTTACCGATGACCCCGTAGTTAAGAAATAGGCAGTGGGTAAATGATTTAATCGCAAACCACTTTTCAAAGTAGCGCACACCATTTTCCAAACATATGCTCGATCACCCACATAACTTTGTGAACCAACAATTGTCCAATGACCCCAAAATTGGCAATGCCATCCAACAAAAACATAGCGTGGCTTAGAAATTTCACGACCAAAAATCAACCTTGCAATTGAACATAAATATGTCGTTGTGGTATGAAATAGTGTTGGAAAATTGGGTTAAACTAGAGGATGAAAACAGAAACAGAAAAATGGTGTACTCCTGACTTCAAGGTTCTTTCGATTCTTTTAGACAATAATTCGACCTTTCCCAATTAACTTGGCGAGTACGACAAGTCCTTCGAATTATGCCTTCAGGATTCAATGAAGCCCTAACACCGTAATAGAATTCAAGGATTGTACTTCCTTGACCCGACCAAGAACACACTCTATAAGGTTCTGATGATGCTATTAGAGAAGAAGAAAAAAGATTGATTAGATGTGTTAGAATGGGAGAAAACCTTCGTTATTTAAAGAGGGTTTCATGCCTTTTGGAGATGTCTCTTCATCTCTAACAAACGCTTTCAACATGCATCCATTAATGGTATCTCTTCATAGAAACCCTATGAAAAAAGACACGATCGCAGAAATTTCTGGAAAAACGGAATAGGTTTTGAGTTTCAAAACCGGGAAAAGACGCGATCGAGAGAAACCCTTTCGGTCGAACTCGGCCCGGGAGAGGGGCTACGGCCCCCCGGACTCCCCGATAGCGACAAACATTTATGAAAATTTCCAACAAATATAACGTAAAATACGTCTGATAAGAACCATCGAGTGGCATATTTATAGTTTTGAAACCAATATATCTCCACTCTAGCTCTTTCCCTACAAACTAAAAAAAAACCCTTCATCAGCATTAACACTCACTGTTCAGAGGATCTGGTCCATTTGGGGCCAGATTTCCTTTTTTTTTTCAGCTGACTCAAAATTTGATTGGGATACAAATGGATCCGAGGCCCAAAATTAGCCATTTCATGTTGAAACTCATTTTCCAACAAGGCCCAAAATTAGCCATTTCGCCCAGATTCATGTTGCTTTTTGTTTTGTTTTTTTTTTTTTTATAGTTATAACAACAAAAAAAACTACAGAGAGGGAAGAAGCTCACTTAGCAAGTGAGTGAGATACAAGAAGCTCATGCTGTAACTCACCCAGATTCATGTTGAAACTCACTTTCCAAGTTAACAACGTATTTACTCTGGTATTTCAAAATGGTTGTTAAATTCGTAATGGCAGCAACATAATGAGAACAAATAAATTAGGGGATGCGAGACAATGGTAAATTAAGAGATTTTGGTTTATTCTTCTGAAGTTATAAATGTAGTGACCAATTTGAACCAATTCAACTAAGACTTGGATTGCTAACTCGGAACTCAAAGTGATATATTTCAGTTCTGGACATTATTTATTTGCTAGTTAATAAAATTTCTTGTTTCCATCAAAAAAAAAAAAAAAAGTTCTGGACATTATTTATGCAGTCATGCATTGGACGTTCCCGCATTACTTATGCAGCCAATGGTGGTGACTACACTTCTGATATTTGGGCCTAACCCATGAACTTCCCATATCACAAAGTAAACGAGATCAATTTTGTCAGTGGTCAGCATAAGGATCTGTACAAGAATTTGTACTTCTCCATCTATCTTGTTAAGTGTTTTTCTGGCAAGTGAAACATTGATCTTGGATACTTGTTATTGAATCAAAATATCAAATGCAGCAACATACGCAAGACAAACTAATAATTTTAACGAACCGTGGTATATACAAAGAAGGGGCTCCCACATAAACACAATAAATGTCTTAGACAACCAAATTTTTCAGTATAATCAGCTGCCGTACCGCGTCACTACTTTGGTTGCCTCTCCCAAAAGTAGTATACAAATTTGTCATGAGGTAACGTAATACAGTATATATAGCACAACAGAATACCAGTAACTACAAAAACTATGAATGACAGAACAGGAAGAACTCAACTCAATGCTTCATCTTCCGCCAATAGTCTCAGAGACAGCACATGGAGTATAGATTTGATCCCTACTTGGGTTTGACTTTCCCGAAACTTATTCTCCCACTCATTAACCAATCAACCAACTATACATCTCATTGCCTGAAACACTGGTGCACCAGCTCCTTGTGTTACAGATGGTCCAACTGGAACAGATATTAAGCCCCTGTCTTCTGTAACTGTTTTGCTTTTATACGCGCAGATAATCGAGATTCTTCGCCGCTGGCAACATGCGGATCAAGCTTGCGAAGGTTAGTAACAAAAGTGGTTGCTTCATCTTTTCTGCCAAGCTTACAATACCAATCAATGATGGAGTTATATGTTGTTTGGTTTGGTCTACGACCATGTTTGATCATATACTGGATAACATCGATGGCCTCTGCAAACATTGAGTGAGCAGCATAACATGAAACAAAGGAGTTGTAAGTGATTAAATCAGGACTTAGACCTGAGTTTGTCAGTTCCGATAATATCCGGGACGCATCCTGCATTCGACCTTTCCTGGCGTACCCAAATATAAGAATGTTGTAAGAAACTAGATCCGGGACTAACTCTTTTGCTTTTATTTCCTTGAGAACGTCTTCTGCTCTTTCAGGGTTTCCTGATCGGCAATATATATCCATCAAGCTATTGTACGTTGTTATGCTAGGTGTGAACCCACTCTCCATCATGTGATTCAAAACTTCATTTGCTTTTGCAACCATATGCCTTCTGCCATAGATGGAGAACATGGCATTCAGAGTAGATATGTCGAGTGAAAATCCTTTTCTTCTCAACTCTGTGAAAGCTCGTTCCATCTCCGATAGAAGATTACTCTTACTGCTAACCAAAATGAGGGTTTTCAAGAGCACAGCATTGGATTCAATTACACCAGAATATATCTCTTCTGCAAGAGCACGCATCCGTTCAATCTCCTTACCGTTGGCATAGGCATGTAGCAAAGAGCAGTAAGTGAGTTCGTTTGGTTTACAGTGATCACCGTCTTTCATTTCAGCGAGTATTTTCTCAGATTGTTCCCAAAGTCCTCCACGAGCCAATGCAGACAAAACAGTGTTATATGTGGTAAGGTCAGGAGTGACTCCTGCAGACAGCATCATCTTGTAAACAGACATGGCTTGGTCAAACGAAGAACACCGACTATAAGCACTGATCAAAGTATTGAACGTATCCCTCTCAGGTACAAATCCCGCCCGCTTCATTTCCTTGAAAACCCCAGAAACCTCTGTATCCATACCATTTTGACCAAAAACAGCCAATAATGTATTCCAAGTAACAATATCTGGGGTGCAATCGCAAGCCCAAATTTCTTCAAATACCTTCATCATCTCAGTAAACTTTCCGCGTTTCCCATGCATTTTAATGAGGGCATTGAATGTACAGATGTTTGGTTTACAACCATCTCTTTTCATTTCGTCAAAAACTCTCACTGCATACTCATCCTTCCCAGCTCTTTCAAATCCCGACAACAAAGTGGTGTAAGTAAACACATCAGGTTGAATCCCTTTTTCCACCATTAGCGATTTAAGCTCCAACGCCTCATCCAAGAGCCCATCTTTAGCGTATGCTGAAATCAACGCATTGTACGTCACAATGGAAGGAGAAAACCCGTTCAACTCCATCTCTCGCAAAACCTCCATAGCTTCCGTAGGTCTTCTAGACTTCCCAAACACATCTAAAAGTGTGTTATAAGTAACCTTATCGGGAGTAAAACCAGCTGACTTCATCTCTTCGAACACAGCCACAGCTTCTTCGTATAAAGCCCCACGTCTACAACAACTTATAAGAGTATTATAAGTATATGAATCCGGAAACACACCCTGCTTCTTCATTCCATCGACAACATCCATAATCTTACTCCACGGAACACCCATCTTTCCATACACATTAAGAATGACATTATATGTTATTAAAGTAGGTTGACAACCTTCTTCTTCCATTTTCTTAAAAACAGATACAGCCTCTCTATATCTCCCGTTGTTCGAACAACTAGTTATCATAGAAGTATATGCATAAACATCAATTGTAACACCCTCTTTACTCAAACTTAGAATCAGAGAAGCAGCTTTAGTAACCATACCTTCTCTACCAAGAATTCGGATAATAACAGCCACAACTGAACCTTTCAATAAGAATTCAGAATCTTTATGATTCCTCATCCATTCAAAAACACCCAAAGCTAATTCACATTTCTTATGAAACCCTAGAGCTTTAATTATACTAAATAAATCAAAAGATAAAGATTCTAAATGAAATTTCTCATCTTTTTCATGGTGATAAGTATCAAGAATTTCATTGACATCATTGTTTTCAGTACTAAGTAAAGTTTCAAGAATTTTCTGACCTTGAACAGATAATTGCTCAGAAGTCCATGGCTTTCCTCTATTCCGGTCACCTGATTTACCAATACGAGTTCTTTTTCTGAGCAAGTAAGGAGAAGGTGGAGAAGAAAGATTATCAGAGTAAGGGTTTTTTAATTTAGGGGTTTTAGTGGAATTAGGATTTTGGAGAAGAATTTCTTGAAGAAGAGGTGTAAATGGAGAAGCAGTAGTTGGATTGGGTTGGCACTGGTCTTGAAAAATGGGTTTGGTTGGTGGTGGACCTGGTAAAAGAAGTGGAAGAGCCAGTTTATCTGCCATTAAAGAGTTGTTGAGCTTCAGATTGAGTGTAAATTATGGGGGATTTTGTTGCTCTAAATTCTAGAGGTTTATGAAGAGGAGGTAGGGGTTTAGAGGGAGGGAGTGAAAGAGGGAACTCCTCTTGATGTAGTAATAAAATATCTTCAAAGAGCTTAGAATTTGTTATCCCCTTCAAAATCAAATCTGCTGTGATATTCCGTCCCTGGGTCTAGTTACTCCTAATGATGGGCTTTTCCTTTCTTCAAACACTATGACTTAGGTTCCACTCAAGAGAAGTGCCACTACCTACCGGTTTTTTTTTTTTGTTTTTTTGTTGCACAAACACTGCTCCAGTATTTTATTTGATCTAGCAGCATCACAATTAGCTATCGGAAAATACGAGCGACATTTAAACTTCATTTAGAATTATTTTTTATTTATCAAGTGTTTTGCTAGTAAATATCATCACAACCATCCATATGTCCAATGATTATGATGTTAGATTAAAAATACTATGCACAAGTAAAATAAATTCTTAAACGTAGTTCAATGGTGTGTTAAAATTAATGCCGCAAATTGAAGAATAAACTCTTGAATTTCAATTCATTTGGATTTTTGTCCACCAAACTGATCTGTACTAAAAGTTTGGACATGTTGCATATCAAGCATCACATGTTGGATATCCAGACTATTTTCAACATAATGAAGCTTTCTTTTCGTTTATCGTGAATGGAAAGACATTGTGATATCGTAAATGGCAAATCATTGTGATATTTTAGGTGTGATGTACGGGGAGTCCTCCAAGTGAATCCTCTTTTCCCGTTTAATTATGTCTTTCTGAAGATGTGCTTATAAGGTGTATGACTCCTCTATGGTAGGTACTATTGTGATCCCTCTAACATTTTCTGTGTTGATGATATTGTGGTTTTTTTTTTTTTTTTTTGATGGGTTAGTTATGGCCCCTTAATACTACTAGCAATTACAAGGCCCAGGGTTCGAACCCTTACCTCCTCCAAGAGAGGGAGCATGAGAACCATCAGGCCACTTGATGGTTATCTACACCATATTATGGTATTTCATAGAGGTGCTCAATATGATGTTAATAATATAATGAGTCTATTTGAATAGTATGGGGCTTTCTCCCTTCAAACAATTAACTTTGAAATGCACATTATTTTCCAGCAAGCACGTACTTCCTCGAGCAAGCATCATCGATGGTAATCATGGTATTTTTATGTTTTTTATTTCGTTATTTGGGTGTTCCTATCGTAAACGGTGAATTATGGAAAAATGGTAAATTGGTCCTTTGAAGTTAGTCTAAGAATTGCAACCAAGTCAAGACCACGAAGGTCGGGACCTCAGCACATGGAAAAGGAACAGGCCTAGCCTAATATCTATAACAAAGTTCGGTTCGTGCACCAAAACCAAACTCCCAACATCCAAAGCTCATAGCAGCCGAAGCCTAGGCTATCTACATCATTTTCCGGCCAAGGTTTTTTTTCTATTGGTGAGCGAGACTCCGACCAGACTCTTATGAAAGAGACTCTGATCATCTTATGATGAGCAAGACTGTGATCAGCCTCTTCTGAGAAATCTTATGCTCAACCGCATTTGATCATGAGTTTGTTTGTCGTATCATAAATAAGACTCACCTCTTGATCCTTAGCATGGCTCCTAGTATAACATCCCCGCGAGATACACTAGCGATTCCTAATCATAACCTTCATGACATATCCATGGGTGATTCCATGAGCATGAGCGAGACTCGAGTCTCACCTGGGCCTTATGACTGATTCCTAGTGACATTCGTACGTGATATATTGGTCATGTATGCCCCGGGCCTTACGAGTTACGACTGATTCCTAACCGAACGTGATACACTAGTCATGTCCTCATCGAGTCTCATAATGACTCGTAGTAACATTTGCATGTGATACACATGTCGTGTCTGCTCTATACATGAACATTATTCACGACCATCCCTGGCATATCCCTGCGAGATACACTAGCTAAGACAATGTGTTATACAGTCTCATGCAAGAGACACTGCCAAGCATGCAAGCATCACTTTTAGTCTCCCGAACATGTCCCAGTTGAGTATATGAGACTTAAACTCCATGAGCACGCCCCATCTAGCCTCATGTAACCGAGCTCTACTAGATCATCATAAAACTTGTACACACTACACCAAATTCCCGGATTCATAACAGGAATTCGTAACGGTTTATGAGCCGTTACAAATCTCCCGTTACAAATAGCCGTTACAAAAATTTCGTAACAGGCTGTAGCCGTTACTAAATTTTAAAAAATTCGTAACAGGGCCAAGCCGTTACGAAATTTTTTATAGGCGTGCCACTCACACGCTTGGTCACACTTGGGTCGTAACACCTTGAGTATGTGCGTGTGGGACTCACATGCGTGGTATTATGTTTCATCTACACCGTGTATTCCTAAACTGATATCTCTACCCTTCATTCTAGTCTCGAGATGCACCTCAATCAGAAAACCCTAAACTAATATCTCTACCATATTTCTTCTTCTCTATCTCTTTTTCTTTTTCTTTCTGTTTAACTCCGCCCCATCTTCCCTCTTCCTATCTCTCGATCTCTCTACACAGGAAGAAAAAATAGATACTCAAAATACTGAAAAAACAAGATCGAAGAGAATCTCATTTCTCTTCTTCTTCTTTGTTTTTATTCTTCTCCGAATGAGTTTCCATATCAATTAAGCAGAAATCTAGGGTTTAAGTAGAATTGAAGAACGTGAAGATTCAGATGACGGTTTGAATGGATCTGAAATTGAAGATGGGTTTGATTCAGGTGAGGTTTTCGGTATTGTGGATTGTGAAATGAAGTTGAGGATTCTGAAATTAGGGTTCTCATGGTGTTGCTCGTGTGAACAGTGGAGAGAAATTAGAAGATTGAAATGGGTTGAATGTTGTTGTTGAAGATGAATGACTAGATGAATGTTTAGGAAAAGTGCAGGAAGGAAGAATTGGAAAAAGGTTGAAGTCAGATTCAATTGTGAGCTGGTGTTGGTGGTGAATGGGTGAGTTTCGGTAGGATCTGTAGCTGCTAGACATGAAGAACAACGGGGGAAGGAAGAAGCAAGAGTGTCAAGATGTTGCGAGGTGGTGGTTTCATTCACGGGGGAAGTTAGTGATACTGTGTAGCAATGGAGATGGAATTGGTAAAAGGGTTTGATTGTTGATTTGATTGAAGAAGCAGTGGGTTCAGTGGATATGAAGAAATTTTGGTATTTCAATATGAAGAATGGATTTTGAATGGGAGTCCCGTGTATCTTTGGTGTTGGGTGATGGAGTCGCGATGCAGGTTTCTTGATGATTACGGTGGCACCAAATTAGAGGAAAGTGAAACAAAATCACATATGTTTCCCTATCTCTGTGGACCTTTATTGTTTGTGTTTGGCTGTTTTTGTTGTTATCTTATTGCCACCAAAGATGACTTAAAATTAAGTTTTTATTCTTTATGAAATGATGATCAGATTATTATGGTGATGCGAAATTTATACCAAAAATGCAAACTGGTGCATGGAGACTTGAGCGAAAATAATATACTCTATTACGAGGTGAGTCCAATGGACTATTTTTACATTGAATTATTTTTTATTATTTTTTATCTTCAAGCAATTGTGTATGTTTTCCTTCCGAATTTGCAGGGTAAATTGCACATAATTGATGTTTCCCAATCTATAGACCTTGACCACCCTCTTGCGTTAGACATCTTACGTGAGGATTGCATTCGTGTTTCTGTAAGTTGGTTCGGGATTAAATTATATGCCTATTGTTTCCTTTGGTGCTATTTTTAAACAAGAACTGATGTTATCAAACCCAATTGTTAACTGCAGATTTTTTTATGAAGAACGGTGTGGGAGTTATGACCATGTGGGAACTGTTCGATTTCATAGTAGATTCATCTATTACTGATGAGTCCGTGGAATGTTATTTAGAAAAGGTTTGATGCTCCATCATCCATATTATTATGCTCTTACCCCTCTAAACGTTTAGAAAGCATTGTCTGGCTTAACACATTTACAATGGTTACAGATGGAACAAATTTTTTTTTTAGGAATAGTTTGATGTCCATGGAGGATACGAAGGTAAATAATCTTGCGCCAAGATCCTTTTCAAGCTTAACTAAAATTTTGAAAACCTTACAATTATATCTTTTGGCTTATAAGATGTTCATCCCAAGGACGCTTGATCAACAGAAGGACGCCGAGGAGGATGTTGACAGGATCATAGGTTGCCAGGATGTCGTAGACTTGACATTTATAATTCCAGAATTCGAGCACTCTTTTGCCAGCTCAAGAGTAGTTGCAGTTACTAACGCATCCAAATAAATGGGACATAGATGATATCTTTGAACGGACAGACATCTCAACCAGCAGTGGAACAGAATCCGGAACATATGAAGATGATGATTCTAGTGATACACAGGAGACACTCCCTGCAGCTCGAAAAGATAACAAGAGAGACTGTGCCTTCTGTTGAACAGGTAAGGACATTTGTCTAGGCATATAATGTTATTCGCTATTGAAATAACGTTATTCTTGATATATCCACGAAAATTGACTTTCCTTTGTCTGTTTAACTCTACGACTTATGTTAAATTAACGAGGCCATTGACATTGATTCAAGAACTTGGATGGTGGTGTTCAAAATGCTGAATGAAAAAATATGTGATGAAATTAATGGTTGCATTTCTGCTGGGAAACAAGTAGGCGTTGTATACATCTTTTTTCTGATATCTCAATGAAGTTCTTCTCCTTGTAAAATCATTTGTTGTCCCTTTTATGTTTTATCGCTAGGTCAATGTCTATCTTGTGTCAAAACGTGATGGTCAAGAATTTGCAGTAAAGGTCTATAAAACTTCAGGATTCAAGTAAGTCTCTCCACTCATCTTTTTAGCTTGATTTCGCTAAACATGAGTCCTATACCTAGAATACCAGATTAAATAAGCTTGATTTACCGGAAGAAAAAGCAAAAATTCTCGAGCTGAAAAATGCACAAATTCAAGATAGTTGTTCAAAATGTTTAGTAAAAAGGAACCGAATATTATTGTTTCTTTGCTCACCTGTAATCTTTTTGTTATTTATGAAAGAGTGATGAAAAAAGTATGATAATGGGATTGATTTTTTACATTGCCACTTCAGGGTCAGGGATCATCGTTTTAAGCACGGCGACTGCAAGCAGAATCGCAGAAAAATGGTTAAGACTAGGGCAGAAAAAGAAATGAGTAACCTTATAAGGTAAAGCTAGCAGCTACCCTTACATATCTTTTTGTTTCTTTTAATATTGTTATATCACAGGGAAATGGTGCTGCTAAGATGGTATTGATGTGTGTTTGTGAATCTGAAGATTGTTGTTGTGTGAAGTTTACAGGGAAGAGGAAAGTGATTGAAGTGGTTCTGCAGTGGCTGGGTTTGAAGAAAAGATGCAGTTGCAATGGTTGTGTAAGTATATTTTCTGGTGCTTTCTGCTGTTAGTCATTAAATATGTATTACCCATAGAGTTGATTTCATTTAAATAGCTTCTAGTTTATATATATTTGTTCTTGATGGGGTTGAAGGTAAATTCGATTCTGAGAAGAATTAGTTACCCATAGCAGAACACCAATTTTGATTTGATTTTAGATAGCTTTCAGTTTGTTAAATAAATGAATTTTGGTTGATATATATGTTACATTAGTGATTGTATCCAGTTTTGTCTCCTAGACTTACTAAAAGAGTACAATGTGTAGGTGAAGGGCCCCTTCAATTATTCAGCTCGAGAAGAAGCTGGACTCCCTCATCACTGGTGAGAATTTACTGAATTCCGCCAAAAGAAATTTGTTCTGCTAAACTTTAGAATATCTTTTATTTGAGTGACTGAGTTTTCTGGGTTCCACATCTGTGTGCCTAGGTACGATGATTGCAAAGAGTTGTTGGACGAGAGCAAGCAACTTTCAAAGGTATGCCTACTCGGATGCTTGTTACTACGAATCCTTAAAGTACTCTCTTCTTGAATTTCACGGTGGGCTTTGTAAAATATTATTACAGGTTCATAATAGGCTTGCGTGCATCATATCTATGGAGAAAGAGAATTCAAGTTTGAATAGTTAACCGTATTGAATACAGTCCTTGTGTCAAATCCCTTGAGCCTCCTCTAAGGTAATCTGAAAGATCTTTCTCATTGTATCGTTCATATTTTATCCTAGCACTATGACTTATAGTCTAGAGTTTGAGTTAGAGTTTACATCTCTGCTATACGAGCTCATATTGATATCTCAGAATCTTAGTTGTTGAATGTTGTTCACCTATAACTTGAACAAACACTATCCTCATCATAGTTATTAGGAATCCCTGGACTTGGATTGGCTCGCCATGTTTGTGCCAATTGCAGATAATCAACATTGGCTACATAATCAGATAACTTGGATAGACAAAGTTGCAGGAGCATCAGATTTTTGTCTCCCTTTATTTTCCAGCAAAGCATCACTGACTTTAATTGATTCTGCAAATGCATAGGGTATTTAGCATAATATGTCATGTATAATAATATCTTGTATTAAACATAAAAAATGATCATAAATACTTGGACTGTATCAAACTAGTGCATCTGACATTATCAAAAATATGGAGACATTCCTCTCCAAATCTTTTGTGTAAAATGTAGAAGTAGTTAAGATACTTTAACTAGCTGATTAGGTCTTTGACTTACGTGCTCCAATCAATGTTTTTGGAGATAGGGTAAGCGAGTGTAACACCGCACTTGGTAGGGAGTCTACTAGCTGCATCTTTCTTTATGTTTTGGCACTTATTAACTGCATCTTTAACACAGCTGCAAGCTTGGCTCTTTTCATCTGTGGTAGTTGCCAACACTTTTATTTGCTTAACTCCATCACAACATGCTGTAACTGGATGGGAGGCACTGCCAACTAAGTATGGCATGAATTGCACAAGGGACTTAGCAAAGAAATTCTGTACTCTGGTTTTGTGATTGTAATTTAACATGTAATGGTCTGGTTTCCTTTTTGTTTTTCTTAACTCGCAGTTATGATGAAAAAGCTTCGAGGGAGAAGATATTGCGCAAGTTGAAGCTTCAACACCTGCAACTCTACCACCTACGAATCAGACAGTTCACGGTTGATACGTTAAAATTTCTTGGTAGCCCTTCTTTTCTATAAGTTTCACTATCTCTGTTATAGACTTATAGTGTGTATACATCTATCAAGTGAACCATGATAATATGTTACCTGGAGTCAATTTTAATAGACTGTCTTGGTTTGTTGCTCTGGTTAGTGCATTTTGAGTTGTGGTTTATTTGTCAAGTTCCTGAAACATTTAAGATATGTTTCTTGGTTGTATGTGAAGATGACGAAGAATACTCTGAGGAGGATTTACTTGCTGCGTATTTTGAGTTGCGTTTTATTGCTTGTTTGCATTTTGAGTTGTGTTTTATTGATTGTTTGCATTTACTTGCTGCGTATTTTGAGCATTATTTCTTCCAGTTTACTTGTCATAATAATGCTGCCTGTTGTATTTTGCAGGATTGCCTACATCGAGTTTTTTGATGCCCAAACTTTCAACAAAGCAAGTCTGCAAAGGATGTAATGAACTAGTTGCGGTTATTTGAATGATGCTCTATTTCATCAGAAAAGGTGGAGAACAAAGGAGCTTCAAGATTTGTAAGTTCTATGTATTCAAGTTTTGTAGGCAGTTAGTAAGTTTGTATGTGTTCCCTTAGAAATTTGGAAAACCTTCCATGTATTCCTTTAGAAATTTGATATTTTAACCAAAAAAAAAAAAAGGTTTGGTACTTAAAGAAATTTCAATTCTTTTGTTATATGAATCTGAGATGAATTGAATGAATGTGATATGCTTAGATTGAAGAAATTGTTGTCGAGTGTGGTTATGAATGTATTGAAAGGTGTATGCAGGGTACTGAATTTAGAATTCAGGCTTATTTCCGGGAGAAAATAAACTGCCGGTCAGCCTTGACCTAGTCAATATTAACCAATTTTGACCAGGTCAAAGTTGACTGGCAGTAATTTTTTTGTTGTTACGAAAAAATTCGTAACGGCTCTGGCCTGTTACTAATTTGCCACGTAGTAACGGCTCTAGGATGTTACGACCACGTTGTTACAAAAAAATTCGTAACGGCCCTGAGCTGTTACCACGTGGCAATTTAGTAACGGCTTACAGCTGTTACTAGAGACGTTACAACCATAATTCGTAACGGCCACAAAGCCGTTACAAAAAAAATGTGACACCCACTTTTGCAACAGGCAAGAGCCGTACAACCCGTTTTAGTAACGGCTAAGTTCTGTTTCTAATCCCAGAATTTGGTGTAGTGACAGGATACGAGGCTAAAACATAAGCTTCCCCTATATGTCTCTTTCTCAGGCTCTTAGGCATGCTCGAGGCTAACAACTTAGGTTTGGATCATACAAACTTATCCAAAAATATGGTCAAACCTCTCATAGCTTTGCACGTTCATCAGAAAAACCTACAAGCATGAAAATGGTCACTACAAGCCAGCCACCAAGGCCAAGGCTTAGCATGAGCCCCTCTCGTATTCTATGTATTATTCCTGAGATATTTCTCACTTTTAATGTGGCTCATCTTAATCATGGCCTACTAATATATTAACACAAGAGCTGACTCATCCACACAATAGGGGGATAACAAGTAGGTTTTGGTCTGGCAGTCTACTGTACGCGCGAAAAATACACAGCTATATTTCTCACCACTAAAAAGAATAATCGGTCGAGATATTATAGGAATTTAAGGATAAAGCTTAGCGTCGTTTATGTTTAGATATCCCTTTAATCACGAAAGAAGTGATCCTCAAGACAAGTAATCCTTATCTTACCGACTTGAAATTAGAGAGTTCTGCTATAAATGGGTCATATCATCGACCAAGCAAAACCATCTCTCAGAGTATTCTTCTGCAAAACTTAAAATTATTCTGATTTATCTATTTCATCAGCTTTTGTCCATGCTACCAGCTGAAATGACGAGGGTACCCAAGTACACCATGATGAGTGCCAAATATTGCATATTTCTACATCTATTTATTGGCATTTAACTCATCTTTTGTGCTCAGAAATCAGATATTATCCCAGTTCTCGTATTTTCTTTGTTTTCAAGAATAAATATTTGTATTAATTAATTTTGTGTTTTTAGGTAGAAAATAAAGCTCGGAGAAATTGAGGAGCCAAAGAGCAGAAAATTGGAGACAAGCGTCTATGGAGCAGAAAGCCAAAGTCCGCGCGCGCATCAGTTGCAACCCAACAAGGAGCAACCCATCTACAATACATGGGCTTGAGCTATTCAAGACCCGGATCCAAAACCGCCTTTATCCTGAGCCGTTAGATTTGCTCCATCCGCATCCAACGCTCGCTCCAACCTTCACATCAAACCCTGATGCTCCCGCTCAACACCACAACCCCTATATAATCTCCCATCACCAAAACCTAATTTCATTTCTCTTCTCCTTCACCCGACAAAACCAGACACCACCCCTCACCTCTTTTCTTCCCCCGACCAAACCCGGTTGCGAGCCACCTCGCCACCATCTTCTTCCACCGACAACAACCTCACCAAACGCGCTGCAGCCACCTTCACCTCCTCTCTAGGTCTAGTTACCTCTCTCTTAGCTTCTCCCATAACCCTAGAAGCTAATTTAGAGATAACTAGAGCTAGGGTTTTCACCAACAGTCGACGCATGGAGCTCTGAGATGAATTGACAAATGAGAGTATGATTCAGAGGGTATGGGCGAATGGGTTTGCATTTAATTTCTGTTTTTGAGAAAATTAGGGTTTTGTTTTCTCTTTGCATGTATAAATAGGTGAACTGTGTATGTTTGAAGATATGCCTGGGCTAGCCAGAGCACCACTTTGGAGTTATTTTGTGTTATTTGTTTTGAATGTTCTAATTTAGTTTATCAGGGTGTTGATGAAACCCCTGATTTTCATGTCAAGCACATCTACATTAGGCTTATTTCTTGTTGTGTGATATTATGAATGATTATTAGTTAACTATTGAAGCTTATGAGCCTGTGATGAGCTAAACTGTAAGAAGACAGCTCATACTAGGGGTTAGTTAGCAAAACTAGTTAATAAACATCTAGTTTAGACTTTCATGGGAAAGCTCAAGAACATAGTTTCAATTAGAGTGCCTGAACATGAGATTAGTGGTGGATTCACCACCCTGATGCTCTCAATCTTGTTACAACCTTTTGCACCTTAGTTTAGAGTCACAACTCCAACCAACTCAGTCGTTTCGACACTAAAAACCCCCATATTTGTGTTACATTCCTTTGAAGTCAGCTGTAGTAAAGCCTTATATCAACATACAGCACCACAAGTCTCTGTGGTTCGACCCGTATTTGCCCAGTTCTGCATAATAGACACCGTGCACTTGCGGTTTAATTTGTAGGCAAAAACAGACCACTTCTCAAGCCTACCACACCACAATCTTTTTGATATAAAATTATAAGTTTGATACCTAGTGTGATCGTTTATGGACAAAGTTGAGACAATACAACAATAAGGTATACATTTGATAATAGTTACGGTATAAAACCGATATACTATAGGATCACTATCAAGTGTCTTGGATTAACGTACTAGTGTATTTACTTTTAAGTATAATAAGATAATTATAATTGCGGAAAGTAAAAGTAAATCAAGCAACAAGATTTTGTTAGTGAGGAAACCGCAAATGCAGAAAAACCTCGGAACCTATTTGGTTTTGAATACTCTTAGAATTAAGCCGCCATACAAAGAACAAATCCAACTTCATATAGTTGAGATCAAGTAATCTACCCCTAGTTACTTAGTTCCCTCAGTATCCCTGCACCTACAACCTCCTAGCCAACGCATGTGAATCCCAAGATAGATCTTGAGTTGCTTTACCGATGTAAAGTCCTGAGCACTCAAATCCTTTTGATCGT